>CAJJDM010000149.1:116342-278581 GCA_905182975.1 Paramecium primaurelia
ATGATGGTCTCGTAATTAGATACTCCTGGATTTGAACCAATACCTATATTCTTTTGAACATAAACAGCCTAAGAAAATAATAATTAAAATATAATACTCCTGCATATGGTTGTACAGATTATAGACATCTTTTTTCAAAATTGTAAAATCCATATTTGCATATAGCACAACCATTTTAAGTAGTTGGATTTTATTAATTAGTCAAAGTTGATGTAGTATATCCTTCTGCACAATTTGCACTACTCAAAGAAACACAACCTCCATTTTAAAGTACATATCCAGATATACAAGAATTACAAACTTAACCTGGAGCAGAACATGTTGCACATTCAAAAGGACATTTCAAACAATATGAAGTTGTTGCTGTACCTGTATTAATACTAGATAAGAAATATCCATCTAAACACACTTAACATGAACTAGGTGTTTGTGCATTACAAGTAGCACAATTAGCAACTCCACATTATGTACATCCACCACCAGATACATAATATGTTATAGCACATTTAGTACATGTTGGACCAGCTGCACATTAAAGACAATTAACATCACAAGCAGTACATGTTGTAGTAGTACCACTTGAGAAATAATAATTGGCTGCACAAGCACTACAAGCTATTGAATTAGTTGGTGATCCACTGCAAGCAGTACAACCTTAAGGTAATGTATTAGTTAAGCCTGCATCACAAGCCAAACATTAAGAATTGGTATACAATTTAGTTTATATAGTACAAGTTGCACATGTATATTAAGTGGCACTAGTAGCTACAATGGTGACACATTGTTATGATTAATTTGATGGTACACAAACTGTTTATGCTAATGTAGTTCCTGAAGCAGGTAAAGTATATAAATAGTATCCATCTTAACATTAAGTTGGTACAACACCATTAAGGGATGAATTTTCAACTGGACCTTAACATCTCAAGAATGAATCTGAAGCTTGAGTACATGGTTTACAAGTAACTATTCCATTAGTATCCTTAACACCAAAATATCTAAAATTATATATTGATAAATTTATACGTATCCCAACAAGTAGTACATGAAGTTTATAAAGAAGCTGTTTATTATCCAGTAGGGATTGTGCAACTATCACAATTTCCACATTAATAACAAATTCCTGTTCCACTTGGATCTAATGCATATCCAGCTATACAAGATGAACATTTTGGTGTTGTTGGAATAGTTGTTAATTATGTATTGATTGAAGCACATTTATTGAGAGGATAACATAAGTTATCAGTATATTTATAGAATGAAGTTTAACAATCAGTACAAAAAGTTGATGAAGTACATGTTGAACATCCATTTGGACATAAATTACAAGATAATATTACAGTGCTGGTTGTATCTTTAGTAGGATAATAACCAGCTCTGCATTAAGTACAAGAAGAACCTTAACATGTAGAACAATTTCCACTTGTAAGACAACTTACACAAGAACCAGCAAATTAGGCATTTGAGGATGTCAATTAAGTACTACTGATTGATTATTACCAATAATAACCATCATTACATTATGTACAAGTATAACTATAATATATTGATATATATAATTACGCTGAATTACAAGACTTACAATTAGCCATTGTTTATGAACATACACTACAAAATGATTCTCCAGGGAATTTATAATATGTTTAATAAGTATTAATCCAATCAGTTTGATTGTTTAAATTAGAACTTGTTGATGCAAATTTCAAATCCCAATTTAAAAAGTATCCAGTCTAACAGGATGTACAAACAGCATTATCATCCCATGATGAACAATATCTATTATTGATACATACACCTGCTTTAAGTGTATAATCAGATAAGCATGCTGTACAAACATAAGCATCTGAATTCTGATTTAAACCATAAGCTGTACAACCAAGAGGTATTTGAACACATACACTTAAAATATACATTTTTTATATTACCCATTTATCAATGTATAACCTGAATTACATGTCAATGAAGTTCCTTCATAATAGGCACTACAAGTGTAATAACCACCTACGACTATGTCAGCATTTTTGCATGGCATACATGCTTGATTGTTCCAATAATAACCTTTATTGATGATAATATAGAATACCATTTCTGCACAATGAATTTGTTCTGGTTGTTTAAATAACTATATTGGCTCCATATGTAACACAACCAAGTCCATTTTTTGGGCATGTGACTGTTATTGCCCCTTTTACAACTAAAACCAATGCAATACAGAAGAGAACTCTCATTTTAATTTATTAATAATTTAAGATTTTTACATTCAGCCAAGTATAAATATCTGTTAATTATAATGAACTCAGCTTCTAGCAATTAGTTGCTTCAAAAACTTCAAAATTTGTATTCTACATAAAAGAAAGCTAGCCAACACTCACATTCACCAATTAAGCCAATTGCCACTAAAGAAATCAACTAATTGCTGTAAAAGTCATCACCAGTCCCTTACCTTTAAGTCAAACAATATGATGTAGAATAATGGACTGATCGTATTGTTAGATAAATAGATAAGCATAATTCATTTACTTAAAATGAAATTCCACTTGATATACAACCTTAAAAATACTCTAATATCAATACACCTATTGAACAATCCTTGATTAAATCACTGGCACATATTGAAAAATAGCTTAAATAACTTAGATATTCTAAAGATCATGATTAACATACCTTTACAACCATTATAACAAAAATGAAACTCTTTTGTCTTGATAATTCTACAATTTGCTTTGATTTTTATAGATGTACAGATCTTATTCTACTCAAATTCATGATTTATCTTTTAATCTTAGAATTAAACCAATAATCTAATAATAATAAAAAAGAATAAGTATAAGATTAGACTTAGCAATTTCAAAATATGGTTAAGGATATAGTAACTATTGTGTATGAAATCATAGAAGAAATAAAATCTAAATAGCATATTAGTACTTAAATCGATAACCTTAATAATCAATTAACTAAAATATAAAATTCATTTAAACCTTAATAAAATTATAATAGTTCTTTAAAAACTATAAATAAATCATCTCTTCATCATAGATTTAATAGTTGCAATTTAGATAAAAATAATAATACATCAATACATTAAAATNGTGACACATTGTTATGATTAATTTGATGGTACACAAACTGTTTATGCTAATGTAGTTCCTGAAGCAGGTAAAGTATATAAATAGTATCCATCTTAACATTAAGTTGGTACAACACCATTAAGGGATGAATTTTCAACTGGACCTTAACATCTCAAGAATGAATCTGAAGCTTGAGTACATGGTTTACAAGTAACTATTCCATTAGTATCCTTAACACCAAAATATCTAAAATTATATATTGATAAATTTATACGTATCCCAACAAGTAGTACATGAAGTTTATAAAGAAGCTGTTTATTATCCAGTAGGGATTGTGCAACTATCACAATTTCCACATTAATAACAAATTCCTGTTCCACTTGGATCTAATGCATATCCAGCTATACAAGATGAACATTTTGGTGTTGTTGGAATAGTTGTTAATTATGTATTGATTGAAGCACATTTATTGAGAGGATAACATAAGTTATCAGTATATTTATAGAATGAAGTTTAACAATCAGTACAAAAAGTTGATGAAGTACATGTTGAACATCCATTTGGACATAAATTACAAGATAATATTACAGTGCTGGTTGTATCTTTAGTAGGATAATAACCAGCTCTGCATTAAGTACAAGAAGAACCTTAACATGTAGAACAATTTCCACTTGTAAGACAACTTACACAAGAACCAGCAAATTAGGCATTTGAGGATGTCAATTAAGTACTACTGATTGATTATTACCAATAATAACCATCATTACATTATGTACAAGTATAACTATAATATATTGATATATATAATTACGCTGAATTACAAGACTTACAATTAGCCATTGTTTATGAACATACACTACAAAATGATTCTCCAGGGAATTTATAATATGTTTAATAAGTATTAATCCAATCAGTTTGATTGTTTAAATTAGAACTTGTTGATGCAAATTTCAAATCCCAATTTAAAAAGTATCCAGTCTAACAGGATGTACAAACAGCATTATCATCCCATGATGAACAATATCTATTATTGATACATACACCTGCTTTAAGTGTATAATCAGATAAGCATGCTGTACAAACATAAGCATCTGAATTCTGATTTAAACCATAAGCTGTACAACCAAGAGGTATTTGAACACATACACTTAAAATATACATTTCTGTATTACCCATTTATCAATGTATAACCTGATATACATGTCAATGAAGTTCCCTCATAATAGGCACTACAAGTGTAATAACCACCTACGACTATGTCAGCATTTTTGCATGGCATACATGCTTAGTTGTTCCAATAATAACCTTTAATGATCATAATATAGAATACCATTTCTGCACAATGAATTTGTTCTGGCTGTTTAAATAATTGTATTGGCTCCATATGTTACACAACCAAATCCATTTTTTGGACATGTGACTATGATTGCCCCTTTTACAACTAAAAGCAATACTATACAGAAGAGTATTTTCATTTTAATTTATTAATAATTTAAGATTTTTACATTAAACCAAGTTAAATATCTGTTAATTATAATGAACACAGCTTCTAACTATTAGTGGCTTCAAAAATTTCAAAATTTACATTCTACTCATAAGAAAACATTTTAACACTCACATTCCCCTACACCTACAGAAATCAACTAATTGCTCCATAATTCATCACCAGTTCCCTACCTTCAACTAAAACAATATGATGTGGGATAGATGACTGATCGTATTGTTAGAGAAATAGATAAACATACTTCATTTACTTAAAATGAAATTTAAACTTAATAATACTCTAATCCTAACTAAATATCATCATTAATTCATATTGATAAAAAGCTTAAATAGCTTAAATATGCCAAAGATCATGATCATAATATTTTTACAACAATTTTAACAAAAATGAAACTCTTTTGTCTTGATAATTCAACAACTTGCTTTGATTTTTATAGATGTACTGATCTTATTTTACTCAAATATATGATCTATCTATTGATTTTAGAATTAAATCAAGATACATCAAATAATTAGCAACAATCAATACCAGATTAGAAGTAACAATTTCATAATATGGTTAAGGATCTTGTAATAATCATCTATGAAATCATAGAATAAATCAAATCTAAATAACACATAAGTACTTAAATAGACACACTTAATAATTAATTGACTAAAATTTAAAATACTTTTTAACCTTAACTTAATAGTTCTATAAAAACGATAAAGAAATCATCACATCATCGTGGATTTAGTAGTTGTAATTTAGAAAATAATAAAACTAAATTTCACAAAAATATACTTGCTACTGAAATTAGAACGAAATCTAATCATTATTTAAATGATGGATAATAAAAGATAATCAAATATCAAATAGATGAATTAGAATAGAAATCTAAGTTAATTACCTCATTAAATGACTAAATTTTGAAATTATAAAATAATAATAAATAATCAATTCATTCAATTACAGAATTAAATACATAAACTGAATCTATCAAATCTTAATTACAATCTAAAATTGATGAAGTATGTTAATTAATATTTAATTTTAGTTTGAACAATTAAGAAAATCATATGAGTATTTAAAATCAAGTAATAAAATTTGTTAAGAAGAAAAAGAACAATATTTTAATCTTTCTCATAATTTTGAATAGGAAAATTTAAAACTTAAATAAAATCTTGAGAAATATCAAGTATTATATTAAATAATTTCTAGACTGCTCATGATTAAATAAAGACTTAATTTGATTAATATTAAAATGAAACTTATTCTTCCTATCAAATACAATGTACTTAACTACAATAAATCAAAGATAATGAGATAAAATAATTAAAAATTGAATTGAATGGAAAATCTTCTATTATTGTATAAATATTTATAAGACATTATAGAATTAATTATTAGAAGATGCCCTATTTTTTGGTAAGTAATACAAATAAATTGTTGAAAGAATAGTCACAATAAAATAAGAGGAGTTTGGAATGGACATGTAAAAATTATAAAAGGAAATATTATTTTAATAAAACACAGTGAATGCTAAATTAAATGCAATATAAAGTTATTCAGAAAATATAATGTATGATTCAGGTCAAGAATTTCTATTATAAAGTTAATTATTTAATAAGATGGTAAATAAAACCTCAACTATTAAAAGTGGATTTCATTAATAAAATAAGGATTTTGAATACCTTAATTCTTATAACAATTAATTTGAATTGATGCATATGCTTTTAGCTTAAAGTCAAGTACTTGAAGAATTTTTATGATGATTATAGAATATGTTAAATAAGACAGGACCTAAGCCAATTATATCTAAGGATCTTATTATAAAATTTTAGTTTTGTTATTTTATGTCTTTTTATTGATATATACTGTAATAAACACTTTTTAATTAAATAAAATTAATGAAATATTGCATATTATTGTTCTATCTCGCTTTTGTAGCATCATCATTTAAAGTGAATAGAGATGATCAATTCATTGTAGATACAGATGGTTTAAGAAGAGTATTTCATGGGTATAAGTTATAATCATACATAGAGTAAATGTTGTATACAAATTGCCTCCCTATTATCCACCAATATCAGAAGGATTTGATTCTAATGATTCATTATCCGATTTTGATTTAGACAATTTAGTCTCTTGGGGAATGACATTCATAAGATTACATGTAGCATGGGAGGGAGTCGAACCAGTTAGGGGATAATACAATTATACTTATTTAGAAGAGATTGAAAAAATAGTAAAAAGATGTGAAGCCAAAGGAGTTACAGTGTTATTAGACTCACATTAAGATGTATTGAATAGATTCTTTTGTGGAAATGGATTCCCTGATTGGACAATTGCCAGAACTAAGTCAAAGGAATTTAAATTCCCTTATCCATATATTTTTTCTAAGATCCATACTGATGATGATGGAGTTCCTTTGATTGAAGATTGTTTAAAGAAAAAGTTTGTTCTATATTATTTAACTGCTGAAGCTTCTAAAACTTTCTAAAATCTTTTTGACAATAAAGAAGGAATAGCTGNTTAATTAATATTTAATTTTAGTTTGAACAATTAAGAAAATCATATGAGTATTTAAAATCAAGTAATAAAATTTGTTAAGAAGAAAAAGAACAATATTTTAATCTTTCTCATAATTTTGAATAGGAAAATTTAAAACTTAAATAAAATCTTGAGAAATATCAAGTATTATATTAAATAATTTCTAGACTGCTCATGATTAAATAAAGACTTAATTTGATTAATATTAAAATGAAACTTATTCTTCCTATCAAATACAATGTACTTAACTACAATAAATCAAAGATAATGAGATAAAATAATTAAAAATTGAATTGAATGGAAAATCTTCTATTATTGTATAAATATTTATAAGACATTATAGAATTAATTATTAGAAGATGCCCTATTTTTTGGTAAGTAATACAAATAAATTGTTGAAAGAATAGTCACAATAAAATAAGAGGAGTTTGGAATGGACATGTAAAAATTATAAAAGGAAATATTATTTTAATAAAACACAGTGAATGCTAAATTAAATGCAATATAAAGTTATTCAGAAAATATAATGTATGATTCAGGTCAAGAATTTCTATTATAAAGTTAATTATTTAATAAGATGGTAAATAAAACCTCAACTATTAAAAGTGGATTTCATTAATAAAATAAGGATTTTGAATACCTTAATTCTTATAACAATTAATTTGAATTGATGCATATGCTTTTAGCTTAAAGTCAAGTACTTGAAGAATTTTTATGATGATTATAGAATATGTTAAATAAGACAGGACCTAAGCCAATTATATCTAAGGATCTTATTATAAAATTTTAGTTTTGTTATTTTATGTCTTTTTATTGATATATACTGTAATAAACACTTTTTAATTAAATAAAATTAATGAAATATTGCATATTATTGTTCTATCTCGCTTTTGTAGCATCATCATTTAAAGTGAATAGAGATGATCAATTCATTGTAGATACAGATGGTTTAAGAAGAGTATTTCATGGGTATAAGTTATAATCATACATAGAGTAAATGTTGTATACAAATTGCCTCCCTATTATCCACCAATATCAGAAGGATTTGATTCTAATGATTCATTATCCGATTTTGATTTAGACAATTTAGTCTCTTGGGGAATGACATTCATAAGATTACATGTAGCATGGGAGGGAGTCGAACCAGTTAGGGGATAATACAATTATACTTATTTAGAAGAGATTGAAAAAATAGTAAAAAGATGTGAAGCCAAAGGAGTTACAGTGTTATTAGACTCACATTAAGATGTATTGAATAGATTCTTTTGTGGAAATGGATTCCCTGATTGGACAATTGCCAGAACTAAGTCAAAGGAATTTAAATTCCCTTATCCATATATTTTTTCTAAGATCCATACTGATGATGATGGAGTTCCTTTGATTGAAGATTGTTTAAAGAAAAAGTTTGTTCTATATTATTTAACTGCTGAAGCTTCTAAAACTTTCTAAAATCTTTTTGACAATAAAGAAGGAATAGCTGATGCATTTGCTGAATATTGGGGTGTAGTTGCTAATTATTTTAAAGATCATAAGAATGTTATTGGATATGAAATTATCAATGAACCTATTTAAGGATCAATATATCATAGTATAAGAGAATTCTTATTCCCAAATTATGGTAATAATCATAATTTATTGCCTCTTTACAGAAAGGTGCATTAATAAATAAGAAAGTATGATGATTAAAAAATCATTTTCTTTGAACCAGGAACTACTGATCTAATAGGTGCTGGATTTAAAGATACTCCAGGAGGTGAAGAATATAGAGATAGAGAAGTTTACAGTTATCACATATATTGTTTTAATGTTGATGATTATAGCATACCTAAAAATGAATAAGTATGTAATTATATGGATTCATTCTTTTTTGCTACTAAAGAGGGTGTTGCTAAAAATTTAGGAGTTGGTAAATTCATGACTGAATTTGGAGCTATACTTGATACTCCAAAAGGAAATAAGGAACTTGATTACTTATTAGATTTAATGGAATCAAGATTCACTTCTTGGGCTTATTGGGAATTTAAATATTATGCTGATATTACAACCTAAGCTCATCCTGGATAAATTGAATCTTTTTATGATGAATTTGGATAATTATACACTAATAAAGTCAAGACTCTTAGTAGACCATATGTGACTAAGATTTGTGGTGTTCCCAATAGTTCTAATTTTAATAGAATAGATGATGACTCTTATTTCTTAGAATTAGATTGGAGAGCCAGTAATAAATGTAATGGAAAACAAACAGAAATATTCTTATCTAGAGAATACTATTTTGAAGAAGTTCATTTTCATTTTACGTAATATATATATATTTCTATTAATAGAAAATGTCCTGGATGTACTTTGACAGCTATAAGCAAATCATATTATGTAGTTGTTTTACCTGAAGATTTCAAAGAAGGAACAACAATATCTTTGATTATCACAAATCATGAATGAAACAAAATAAATTATTTCATAAAATTATTTATTCTTTGTGTTTCTGATAATACTTCAAAATTATACTTAAATGATGAATTTTTTAAGGTATAATAAGATTCTATAAAGAGATTTATTGATAGATATCAAGTTATGATATAAATTTGATATATCTTATTATGACTTGCATGAATAATTGTTATTTATAAATAAATAAATAATTATTTAAAACAAATGATGAATCACCAAGATTAAGCATCATTTGATGATAGTCGTTTGTAATAGGAAATGAAGTAAACTGCTTAATTTTTTAATCCATAATTAAGCTCATTAGGATAATCCATTAAATTTTAATAAAAACAAATATAAAGAGTACCCTTCAAATCACCAAAAGAATAAGCATTCAAACTTAGTTCAGAAGGCAAAAAGAATTTATAACCTTAAATTAATAGTGAAAAGAGACCATCTTAAACTTTAAAAAAAGTCACACTGACCAAATCTACTAAATAGTTTGCATAAAATAATCATATTACTCCTGTTATGCATAAATTTGGGTATAAAATGATCTCTAATTAGCTCTCCTCCTAAATTAATTAAAGTTCCTTCACTTAAACCATTTTCACCACCTTAACCTAAAACAAACAATGAATAAATTAATATAGTCTAGAATAATTCTGTTGCACCTGGCTTCCAAAGAAATCAAAATATTAAATTTGGTCAACCTCTCAAAATTTCAGACAATGAATTTAATATCAGCATGGCTGATTTATAACCTGTTCGAAGACACATCCCCACCAAACAAACAGAAGACTTTGTTCAACCTGAATATCCATCTTATTAAAAATCATTATTAGATAGCAGACAATCTCAATATAATAGTGAATAAATGTAAAAATCTAATTCAACTGCATTTTTACCCCGAATTAATTAAACAAAAAAAATTTACAATAATCAACTCATTGGGTATGGTTCAATTGGATAATAATCTCAATAAGAGACAGCTTTAAGAACTAATTCCTCGAAATAAACAATCACTCCTGTCAATGAATTTATTAATTTCAATTTACCAAATGATGATGTAGCTAGAAAATCAAGAACTGCATAAGAACATTTAAGAGACTCATAAGAATCTTAAAATTAAATTAAATAAGCATACAAACTTATGAATATAGATAAACCAGATTAATTCAATCAATTACCATAATTATAATCCCCTTAAGCAAGTACTAAATAATAATTTGCATTTCAATCAACTGGAGGTTCATAGAAACCAAAGAATTTTCTGTAAAGAACTCCTTAAACTAAGATAATTAGTCGATTATTTTCATCAAAATCTGACAATAACTAAGTTATTTGATAATTTTGCTATATTTACATATAATAATTATTTATTACCTCGAATTCAACTGCATGAATATTAAGTGATTTTATAATATATTTAAACAATTATTTTTAAGCATAAATACTAAAATATCAAAAAAGAAAATGTTTCATTATAAGAAATTTATGGACTCCAAAAATCACATAGATATATCAGAATAATTGTTTATTTAATAATAAATTATTAAACAAAAGAGTAATTAATTTATTTTATCTAATTCTAATTAAACATAACATAATATTATTCTTTTTTTGTTTAAAATATTTAATAGTAATTGTTCTTACATTAGATTAATTGATTAAAATCAAGGATATTCTTTTAAAAAGAAATTAAGTTATTTATCTTAAACCAGTAAACATGAATTGTTAAATGTTGTTTATATCAAAATCAAAATGAAATTACTTATGTAACTGTAAGGAAACTTTTCTAGAATATAAGTGGATAAGCTATAATGAAAAAATCAATTGAAATTATAAGAAGACATATAAAATGAGAAAAAACGTTAAGGGCTTTAATAATCAGGATGATAGTTGATGTGAGAATAATCTAAAAATAAATGATTTAAAAGTTGAATTGATTATTAAAAGTTTGAGGTTTTGTGTAAGTGTTGATTTTATATGATCTTTTTGAGTTTTAAAAATAATTTTTTTATATTAATGAACTCTAATAAAGCAATTTCAGAGACTACTAGTGATTGTCTGAGTTTGAAATTGAATACGTCTATCTCAAAACATGAGTCAAACTGGTATATTTATTTAATAATGTTAGTACAAATATGCCTAGATCAAGTAGCAAAGCATCTTCTAGTACTATACAAAAGAAAACTCATAGGTATTTAAAGAATGATAAATTAGTGATTTCTAGCCTATGCAATAAACGTTGGGATAAGGCTCTTTTGGTTGGGTAACTTTAGTAAAGGAGATTTAGACTGGAAAATTATTTGCAATGAAAGCGGTATTGTTAAATGTTTAATGTTGTAGATGAAGAAGGCTGAACTATTTAAGTATTGCACTGTTGAAAATTTAAAGAGGGAGATAAAAATTTAACGTAAATTGAATCACCCTAATATTATTAAATTGGATAGTTATTTCGAAGACAAGGTATACACAATCTATATTTTAAGACTAATGTTTATCTCATTCTTGAGTATGCAGAAGGAGGTTCTCTATTTAAAAAGATAAAAAAATAACGTAGACTTTCTGAGGATGAAGCCTATCATTATCTCTATTAGACTTGTTTAGGAATTGATTACTTACATAAGATGAAGATAATCCATAGGGATATAAAGGTTTTGAATTATATTTAAATATATATATAGCCAGAAAATTTGTTGTTGGATACAAAGGGGAATATAAAGATATGTGATTTTGGATGGTCCACTGAAATGGATAATTTGAAAAAAGCTTTTTGTGGGACTATAGAATATATGGCACCAGAAATGATAAAGTCTTAAAGCACAAATTATAAATTAGATATCTGGTGTTTAGGAGTTTTACTTTATGAGATGGTTTAAGGTAAGCCTCCTTTTACAGGAAGAAATGATTAAGAAAAATGTGTTGCAATTCTTTCAGGATAATAGTTAAAATATGAGGAATCTGTAAGTGAAGATTGTAAATCATTGATTACCATGATTCTACAACCAAATCCATTTAATAGACCTTCTATTTAAGGTATTCTCAATCATAAATGGATGTTATCTAAATAAAAGTAATAATCTAACAATGATCAATTGAATTCCAGAAACATCTCTATGTTAATGGATGAATTTAGTCATTCTCCTTTAAAATCTTGTTAAACTGTTGTTTCTGAAAGGAAAACCAACAATAAGGAATGGGAAGAGATGAAATAAAGATCTTAACATTTTGTGTTTCATCAACCTTAACCCTTAAACGAACAACCAGAACTAACTTTCTTTAGAAGAGTCCTGATTTCTCTTGGTTGTATTAATCGTTGAAATTATATATTTATAATTCATCTAGATTTGAATAAAAAAATAATATTAATAATGCAATAGGATAGATTCTTTTTGGAACTAAATTAAAAGGGAGAAATTGAAGGCAGTCATGATAAGGCTATCTATGTACACCAACATTAAATAGTAAGAATCTTTGTTCGCAATCGTAAATAAGGTTATTATCCATATGTGATCATGTAAAAAGGATATAAACATGTACATGAGATGGATAATTAAACTTTGAAATAAATATAACAATATCATGATGTAAAAGAGTTTATTCTTGATTCATCTGGTGATTGGAAAGTGGATGTTGAATTTGCATTGACTGGGGCAGCTTATTTGAGATTGTGTTGGTTTTTTGCATAAGATAAGTCTGTAATATTGGGAGTGGAGAATCATATTATAGTTTAACCTAATGATGTGGAGAAACTCTAAGAAATAACTATATAAACATTACTACCATATTGTTTGGGTAAATTTGAAGATTATGAAAAGTAAATTCGTTCTCAAGTAGATTTGGGTTATGAAGCTTTTCATTTTCCTCCTATTTAATAATTGGGTCAATCACCTAGTTTATATGCAATAGCTGATTAACAAAAATTGAATACTGATATTTTTGGGAATCACACTTATGATGATTTAAAACAACTTTTTGATAAATTTGAAAATACTTACTTTTTTATAGATATCTTATTAAATCATACTGCTTTTGATTCAAATTGGTTAGTTCAACCAGAATTTGAGAATGCAACATATAATGTTAGTAATTCACCACATTTGGAAATAGCAATAAAATTAGATTGTGCTATAGCAGAATTTAGTAATAAATTAGGATCAGGATTATTAACACAATATCCAAAAAATACTATATATAATGAAGATGATCTTAATTAAATAATGGACATTTTGGAACATGAATATATAAGAAAATTGAATATTCATGGATATTTTTAATTTAATATAAATTAAGTGATAAATGAAATACAAAATAGATGTAATTAAATAGTGTAAAAAAAGAGTGAGTAATTGGAAGAGAATCATAATATATTTATTAAGAGTGCAAGTGAAATAATGCTATAATTGATAGGATAAGAGACAATCTTAAAAGGGAATAAAGAAAATGGAGTATCTTTAAATTATGAGGTGATAGTTGAATTCCTAAAGTATTATTTTAAATTACAATGGTAGTAAAGATGAGAATTACAAGAAGGTGTCTTTAGAATATATTCAAGAGTTATTACAATATTATAATCATTAATATTGGAATGAAGCTGAGTCCTACATTAAAGAAGCTGTTAAATCCACAAGAGGATAAATCAAATGGTGGAAATTGACATAAAAGAAGCCTTTTGTGGAAGTAAATGAAAAAGGAGATTCATTGGTTCCTAGATATTTTACTAAATTAAGTAATGGAAAATATGTGGCTAATAATGGATGGATATAAGGTTTTGATCCATTGAATAATTTTGCAGAGAATCAAGAACATCATTATTTAAGAAGGACAATTGTTATATGGGGAGATTTAGTGAAATTAAGATATGGATAAAAGAAATAGGATAGTCCTGCATTATGGAAATATATGAAGAAATATGTTTAATAGATGTCTAAGATATTTGCAGGATTGAGATTAGACAATGCACATTCAACTCCAATGATTGTAGGGTAATTAAATTTAATAATAATTTAATTAGAGAATATATGATGAGATAGGCAAGGAAAGCTAATCCAAATATCTTAGTATTTGCTGAATTATTTACAGGATCTTCAGAGAAGGACTCAATATTTACAAAAACTATAGGAATAAATTGTTTGGTTAGAGAAACTAACAGATCTCATGATGCTAGTCATTTAAATAGAGATTTACATTATTATAGTGGAGATGGAAGAATATCAATAGGATCTTTACCAAAATTAAAAGAATAATTTGAATCCATAAATGAAACATATACTATTTTACAACCGTAATATAGTTCTGCTTTGATTTATGAGTAATCTCATGATAATTAGTCATTGTTGTCTACTCATGATTATAAACATCAATTACCAATAGCTGCTTTAATTACATTTAGTAGTTGTATGGGTGGTACTGTAAGAGGATATGATTGTTTCTTGCCAGATAAATTATCAGTTGTAGGTGAAAGAAGAATATATAATATTATTGCTCCTACTGAATAGATCATTATTGAAAAATAATCAGAAATAGCCTTTAGATATGATGGATTACCAAATTAAATAGTTGAAGTATTTGGATCATGGGATAATTGGAAAATAGGTTTAGTATTGATTGCCCATAAGAACATTTATACATCAACACTTATGTTGAAAGAAGGATAATATGAATACAAATATAAAGTAAATTCAAATTGGATTGATTAAATTAATAAGAAATTAATAGTTGAACCTAATACAAAGAAATTACATTCAACTATGGAATTGATTAGACTCAAATTACATTAAATTAAAAAGGAACTTAATTAATAGTTTCCTTTCATTTTCTGTTAACATCATGGTGATACTATTCAAACAATTACTAGAGAAACTTAAGATAAATGCAGATCTAAAGTATTAATTACTGTTCCTTCTTTTGGAGTTCCAAATTAATTAAGTTCTATTAAATTACCAGGATAAATTGTCAAAGTAGATACTATATTCTATCATGAAGATTTTATACAACTTCCTGAATAAAATAATTAAATTATTGAAGGATCATAAGTCAAAATTATATAACATTAAAATATACGTGAGTTTGCTGAAATCTAAGATAATGAATTAAAATTCATTAAATTACCTTCTTCATTTACTGCTATTATTGAATGTCAAATTACTCCTGAATAACAAAAGAATTTATAATCTCTAGAAATCCATTTAAATGATGCATCATAATAATCATTATTTAATGAATTAAATTCATCATAATTAAATTACTTACTTTTTATGTCTGAACCTGAAGAAAGAGATAAAAATAATACAGGATTATATTTTATTCCCAATTATAGATAACTTATTTATGCTGGATTTGCTGGTCCTCGTTCTGCCACTAGAGAAGCATAAACAAATAATAATTTAGCACATCCTATCTGTGAAAATTTAAGAAATGGAAATTGGTTATTAGACTATTTAAATGATAGGGTTTAACGTTAATTTGGATAATTAGAATTATCTAAATTAATTAATACAATCACATAATAAATTAAAAGTATTCCACGTTATCATATTCCTTCCTATTTTTGTAAATTTGTTGATTATATCTACAATTATTGTATGATGTCTATTGCATATCTATAAACATCATAATTTAAAAGAGAGTTAAAATTAGCTTCATATTAATTCATTGCAGAATTACCTTCCTCAAAATAAATGGCAGCTGGTTTACCACATTTTACAACTGGTTGGTCTAGATCATGGGGTAGAGATACCTTCATATCCTTTAAAGGAATATATCTAGAAAATGGATTATTAGCTGAAGCAAGAGATGCTTTACTAACTTTTGGTTCTTGTTTAAGACATGGACTCATTCCTAATTTATTAGATTCATGTAATAATCCAAGATATAATTGCAGAGATGCTTGTTGGTGGTACATAAAAGCAGTCAAAGATTATATATAATATTCTGGAAAAACTGATATTCTTAATGAAGAAGTCTAAATGGTATTTTTAGATGATGACATAGATAAACACTACTAATTAAAATCATAAGGAATTAAAATTAAGAAAAATATTGCAGAAATTATTCAAAAGATTTTTTAGAGTCATGCCTCTGGAATTAAATTTAGAGAATGGAGAGCAGGTAATTAAATAGATAATTGTATGTAATCAGAAGGATTTAATATATAATTATGTTTAGATGAATAGACAGGTTTTATAGTAGGTGGAAATTGGTTAAATTGTTTAACATGGATGGATAAAATGGGTTCATCAGATATTAATAGAGGAATTCCTGCTACTAGTAGAGATGGGGCACCTATTGAATTGACTGCTCTTCTTAAGGTTTGTTTAGATTTTGTAAGTCATATACATCCCCATTATCCTTATGATAGTGTTATTTGTCCAAATGGTAAGAAATTACTCTTTAAAGAATGGTCTCATTTCTTAATTGTCAATTTCGAAAAGTATTATTACATTCCAAAATAACATGATCCAAATTATTAAGATTATCATATAGTTGAAAAACATGTTAGACATCGACAAATCTATAAGGATCTTGTTAAATCTTCGAAGCCTAGAAATGAATATTAATTAAGATGCAATGCTAGTATTGCTATAGGATTAGCACCTGAACTATTTCATAAAGAAAAGGCAATGTTCCATTTAGCTGCTGTTGAAGCATGTTTATTAAGAGAAAATTCGATAGGTGTCAAGACTCTTGATCCTGCTGCTTCAGAATATATTCATTTTTATGATAATAGTGATTAATCTCAAATTTTCAATGTATCTCATGGATTCTCTTATCATAATGGACCAGAGTGGGTATGGGTCTATGGATATTTTATAAAAGCTTTATTAGCTATTCATGGTAAAGAAAATATTAATAGACAATTATTTTATTCTTATTTATCTAACCATAAAATTACTTTGCATTAAAATGAATGGTAATCTTATTTATTATTATAATTAGGTATTCCTTACCAGAAATGACAAATGGAAATGGAGAATACAATGTTTTCTCATGTAGAGCTTAAGCATGGTCAATAGCATGTATTTTAGAAGCTATTAATGAATATGAATGAATGTATAATATTCCCAATAATATTTATTAAAACAATATGTTTAATTTGTTTAATATCAAATTATTATTATTAGATATTATATTTAAGCATTAAGTTATCATTCATTTTATAATCTATAGAAATTTTCTATGAAAGTTTACCTTATATTTTTAAACAAATTATTTAAATTCTATTCATATTCACTTTTTCACTAATCCTTCAAATAACTAATTCAGAAATTTAAGAAATACAATTTGCATATATTTTATTTACAAAAGAATAAAATTAATACACTAAAATCAATTAACTCAACTGTTCACCAACTTGAATATCAGTAAGTTCCAAAATCTTGAACAGATCTTCCACTCTATCCAAAATGTTAAAATGTTTAAGATTAACGACTCTTCAATAAACGAGTTAATGAAGAATTCATTGGTAAATTGCTACCACTCCAAAATTGTTCTAATTTCTTATTACTCTCAAGTCTTTTTGAATTCCAATATTGTTATTCCTTCTAACCTGGATCTGTTTTAGTCTATATTCCCATGCCATGCAAATATTTCACAATCCTTATTTCAATTACACTAATCTTTGAATCCATATATAAATCTATTGAATCATTCAATTCATCTTTTGCACATTCACTCTCTTATGTACTTTAAGCATTTAACATCATTAAATAAGTGTTAACATTATCCATCTATTTTTATTATTGAATTTTTAATTCTTCACAATTAGCTATATATGATAATATAATTTAAAACTACTTTTAGTTGATCATTCAAATAAACAAAATTACTTTTCAGCTTTATCGACCAAATCAACAACTTTTAAATAAATTTTATATGTATTAAATTTGTGAGTTAAAGATATAAGTTCAGTTATTACAAAAGAACAGTAGTATGCTGAACTTAAGTAATTACTCTTTTTCTAATGGTTAAATCTCTAATTTAACAATTCTTATATATATTTATTTGTTTTTATAAGTATATTTTCTTAATATACCTTTCTCATTACTTAATATAAATATTTATTTTTAGATTTTAATAAATAAAAATTAAATATATATTATAAAAAATATAACATCATCTATTTCAAAGCAAATATTTGAAATTTCTACAAAGAAAATTTCCATTATATTATAATAATAATTAATCTATTGAGTTAACATATTTATCATCTATAATAATATTAAAATTACTAATTTTAATAACATAATTTATTATATAATTGGCTTATTATATTTATCTAATTACTTCATAAATCTAGAATAATGAGTATACATTAAAGGATTAGATATGAAAAAATAACTTAATTATAGATATACTATAAAATTTTGAAGAATAAAGCACCCCTTTCTAATAACATACTTGAACATTTCGATTATCTAAACAATCACATTTAAGAAATTCAAAAATTGTTTAATTAATAAAATAAAATTAATTAATTATCAAATTTATAAGTAGGGATGTAGCAGTAATTCTTATATTGCAGCCCTTTAATTAGGATCTTTTTTCAAACATTTTTATATAAAATCTATTAGATTTGAATCTTAATCCTCTTTAAATTGTATATTTTCTCTACAAATTCTATCTTACTATCTATTTCGATCAATATCTCTAAAAGGAACTGTATCATTACACAATTCAAATAATAAGATTCCTATAGCCCATATATCTACTCTTTCATCATATCCATTATAATAATTCTTATTTGCCTAAGATTACACAATTTCAGGTGGCATATACTCAGGAGTACCACAAAAAGTCTTTCTTCTGCCTTTATAATTAGAAAAGCCAAAGTCTCCTATTTTAATTTTGTCATCTGAAGTTAAATAGATATTCTCTGGTTTTATATCTCTATGCATAATACCCATAGAATGAAGATATTTGATTCCAAGTAAAATTTGTTTAATTATTTATTTTATATTTTCCTTAGAGAATTATTTTTAGTACAAATTTCCTTTTTCACAATATTCGGTTATTAGATAGACATATTCATTGTCTTGAAAATTACCAAACATTTTAACTATATTTGGATGTTTTATTGATGATTAAATATCTATTTCTCTTTACACTTATTAAGCAATATTGTACTTTTGGATCAATTTTTTGTCAATCATCTTTAAAGCGTATTAAACACCTGCATTTCTAGTTGTACATATTGTTAATTTTTACTTGACAAGCATAACTTTACTGAATTATCCTTTTCCAATTTAATGGCACAACTGAAAATTATATTTCTACTAACTAGTTCTTTATTAGTAACTTGTATTTCTTCTATGTTCCTTAATAGTATCCTCTTGAGTTTTACAAATTACAAGGTTTTCATCATATTTTGGAGTAATTAATAATTGAGGAGGCAATCTTGATCTTGATTTGTTCAACATGAATATAAATTAAATTTAATTAATTATAAGAATTATTCATATTTATTTCAACATTACAATAAACCTCATTACATTTTAAATTAAAAACTATTAGATTTTTATTGTTTGAGAAACTAAAGATCAAATTTACATCCATAAATATTAAATTTTACTTTAATTATATGTGATAAACAAAAAGTAAATGTAAAATTATCGAATAAAATAAAAATTCTTTAAATATTTAATAATTAAAATTAATATTCAAAACTTAATAACAAAACAAACATTTGGTGAAATTGAACCCAAAAACTACTTAGAAACAAAGATATAAATTAGAAAATCAATTAATATTAAGATGACTTGATAATAGTGCTCTAAAAATATAGTTCAACAAAATTAAATATTTTAAATACATCAAGTTTTACATTTTTTCAACAGAATAAATCAATAAATTAAAGATAAGATGTTATTTTTGATGTTCTTATATTTCAATTTTATATACATCCTTGAAATAATTGATTATTATCATTAATATATAAAAGGAAATGCAAAAAATTAAAGATAGGAAGACCCCTGAAAAAGTTAGGACAACAAAGAAGCATTTCTCAATATCAAAAGAAATGGCCAACAGAAAAGTGAACATTCAAAACATACATTCAGAAGATGGCAAAAATCGTATGTATGGAAGCAGACATTCAGTTTCATCTATTTAAAGCAAATAAAAAATGAATGTCTCTATGAATAAAGGTTTATCTCATAGCTCATCATCCTTATTAAATGATTCAGAATCTGATAAAAGATCATTAAATTAATCTATAATGTTGAAAGATAATTTAGGAATACTTTAATAAGGACAGTCTTCTTTTTTTTAAGTTCAAGACAAACTAATTATACCTAATATATCCTTTGAATAAGATTTAATTAATCCCTTAGATATGTCAGATGGGATGGAAAGATCAGTTTTGAAAATATAATTTTTAGATTTTGAACAAAAATGGGGACTAAAATAGGACATTAGTATTTAAAAATAAAGTAATGGAGATTAATAACTTAATTCATAAAATAGTGAAGTATTATCATCATAGAAATCTTTAAAAAGATCACGTTCAAGTTAAAAAAATGTATTTTCATCAAAGTTGTAAATTAATCAAACAAAAAAAAATTAATAAAATCTTTCTAATAGTGAAGATGAGGATTACATTGATAATTAATAAGAAGAAAGCAAATTAAAAAAGAAATATGAGAAACTATCTGAGAGAAATCCTTTTGAAGATCCTTACTATGTAAAATTAGTCGATTTACATGGATTTGAAAGATTGCAATATGAACTTGATGTAATTATTTCATTAATAATGAGGCTTATCATGATGATAAATAATTTTTATAATTAAGAAAAAAACTAGTATTTTATTCATTATTTATCCCAATTTTATGTAAGAAAATAGTATAAAGTGTCTTTTTTAAAATTTGTATGTCATTTTTAATTCTATTTAATGTTACTTTATATATATACTCATAAACAAAATAAGATTCATTATCAACTAAAAATATGGAAAAAAGCATTATGATATGTTTTTTAATAGAATTATGTTTAAGAATAATTGCATCAGGAATAATAATACCAAAAGGTGCATTCTTTAGAAATTTTCAAGATATTATGGATTGTATTTTAGTAATTGTTTATGTGTTAAATTTAACATATCCAGAGACATTTATAGTTGATGTATCACCACTTAGAGTAATTACATTATTACTTTATTTAGGAGATATTTTTTCTGGATTAGGAGTAATGTTAAAAGCTTTAAAATAATCATTCAGATTTTTACTGGAAGCTCTAATGATTGTTGGTTTATTTTCAGTATTTTTTGCAATATGTGGAGTGTTTTTATTTTAAGGATTATTTAATTATAGATGTCAATATGATAATGGTGATGAAACAGATGGATGGATTTAATGTAATTAGAATTCTTGTTTTGAAGAAGGAATGTCATGTTAATATTCTTCATTCACTCCTAAACTTCCTACTTCTTTTAATAATGTTATATATTCTTATGGTTAAGTCTTACGTACAATTACAATGGATGATTGGAGTTGGGTTATGTTTTTTACAATGAGAATATATCATCCTTGGACTTGGCTTTATTATTTATTAATCATTTTTGTTTGTGGTTTTTTTGGGTTTAATTTGGTGATTGCAGTTATTAAGATTCATTATGCTGAAGCAACAGAAGAGAATGCTTAAGAGGAAGAAAGAAAGAAGATTGAATAAAAGATTAAGGAAAATAGAGAAATACCAGAAAGAGATATTGTAAATGTTTTTGATGTTGCATTTTTACGTTATAGGGATTTCTTTCCTGTTATATAAAAGTATAGATAGGCTTTAAGAACTACTTATCGTAATATTCCATTAGAAGAAATAAACAATGACAAGGGATAAAATAATAAAGCAAGAATTCTATCTGCTAAATAAAAGAAAAATGAAGAATAGATTGAAGATGTAAAAAAATCTTTATATTATATAGATTAATTGGATAAAAAGTATATGGATATCTATTTAAAATTTTACAATAAAGAATGTTTTATTACCAAAGTTTTTAATTTTATCAGAAAAATAGAAAAGAATTCATGTTAAAAAATATACTGAAGATGAAATTGAATTATAAATTTTAGAAAGACTAAAGTCTTTTTAGTTTTCTCAAATGTAATCATGTGTTAATAAACAAATTTAATAAACATTTACAAGTGAAGGTGATGTTTTACCAACTTTAAAGTATTATTAAATATATTATTTATTAGTTTACCTGATTGTGAGAAAAAAGAAATAGAAAAAGAAATTCTTAATATGAGATATCTAAAACTTCCAATTGTATATCCAGATATAAAAGAAACTAAAATTCAATAGATTTTCAAAGATCATAAATAAACTTGTTAATTTCCTGTTCATAAAGTAAAAAGGATTATTCTCAATTTTACAGAGAATAATGATAATGAAACAAACAATTCAATAGAATAACGTTAAATAAATTAAAAGTTGAGTATGAAATAAATTTCAAAATAAAAATCTTCTTAAAATGATTAACAGATTCCATTTGTTATAAAAAAATAGGATCAATATTTTGTTTATATATAGGGATATTATTTAAATTATGAAGGTGTTTAATTAAAAATAAATGCTAAAATATAAAAAAATAGAATTAATTAATCATCTAATGAATTTTAATATAGATTATTGAGAAAAAAGGATATTTAATAAGCATTAATTAATAAGAAAACTTGGTCTGGTAATGATGTATTAAAATTAAATGAAAAGAGATTATTTAATTTTAGAGATATTTTAAAAAGATTAAATATAATTGATATATAGATTTGGATGTTGGGTATATATGGAAAAATTGATACAATAAAGAAGTATTCATATATACTCATTACATCTTAAATTTGTCAATTATTTTTTGATTTTGTAATATTGATAAATTTTACATTTCTATCTTTATAAGGTATAGCTAATTCAGTTACAATATCAAATGAAGAGGATGTTTCAACAATATTTTTATGTACTGAATTAATTCTGAGATTTATTGCTTTTTCTTGGAAAGATATTGCAAATAGTCCAGATTATGTATTATAATCTTGTATAGTAATATTAAATTTCATAGAACTTACAATGAGTTCATTAATGACTAGTTTAAGTGAATAAAATTTACGTTTGATTAGAGGAACAAAATGTTTACTATTTTATAGAGTATTAAAATATAATAAGATGGCAGTAGCTATTGGTCATATAGCTTAAAAAACATTCAAATAATATATATACTTAACATTTTTAATGTTTTTAGTTATATTTATTTATGCAATGATAGGAATGGAAATGTATGCAGGTGTATTTGATTAAACTGATGCTCTTGGTTAATTGCATTCTTATGATAATATTTTAAAAGCATTTATGACCATATTCAATATTATGACTAATGATGATTGGTATGGTGTATATGTTATAGGTGGAAATATCAATTATGTATTTGCAGTAATATACTCATATTCTATGGTTATAGTATTGAATTATATTACATATGGATTAGTATTAGCTATATTATTAGATGGATTTGGAGCAATTAATAAAGAAATGAATGAATAAGAAGAATCAATTGAAAAAGATGAAGAAAAAAATAATGAATAGTAAGAAGATTAAAATTCTTAAATTACTGAAGAATAAGAAATTTAAGAATTTTAATTAAATTTGAAACCATTAATCTCATAAGGACATTTAAGTGATAATTAACCAAAGAGAACAAAATAAACACCAATTACAAATTTGATAAAATCAATAAGTATTTATTGATTAATATATAATTAGAATAAGTGCATAAGGATATTTTAAAATAATATCCTTAATTATATGAAGGTATTTAATGTTAATAATCATTATATATATTTTCAAAAGAGAATTATGTGAGAATAGTATGTTGTAAAATAGTAACATCTAAATTTTTTAATTACTTTATAGATTTAGTATTGTATTTTTCAATAATTGTATTTGCTTTGAAAACTTATAATGATTATGAAGAGAATTCAGAAATATACCCAGAAGTTTTATAATTTTTAGCAAATATTCTTTTTTTATTTGAAATTGTAATTGGTAGTATTGCAAAAGGAATGTGGATGAATAAAGGATCATATATAACATATACATGGTAAATAATTGATGTTATATATATTGTATCATACTTCTATCACTTTCTCTCAAATGGTGAAAAGAAACCAATTGTAAATTTCTTTTTGTATTTTGGTTACTTTAGAGTGATGAAATTAATGTATAGATTGTCTTGGTTAGATAAATTGAGATTAGCATTAGGAAGATCATTAGCTGATATATGGAATGTATTAATAACAATGCTTTCAGTTTGGATAATATTTGGAGTGTATGGTATTATTTTATATGAATAATAATTTGGATATTGTGAAGATAAAGTTGAATTTAATGTAAATAAGAAAGAATGTTTAGAATAGAATAGAACTTGGATTAATTATAAACATAATTTTGATAATATTACTATTGCTATTCCAACATTATTTGTAGTTTCAACATTTGATGGATGGGGTGAAATATTATAAATTGCAGAAAATAGTTAGAGTTCTGATTTTGGACCAGTTGCATTTAATAGTTATATCCCAACATATTTCTTTTTCCTTGTATTTTGTTTTATTGGATCAATGTTTTTCTTAAGTTTATTTACAGGTGTTTTATTTGCTAATTTAAAAGCTAATTAAAGTAAAATAGAAAGATCAGATATAACAAAAGCTTAAGTTGAATTTATGGAAATTTCATAAATTATTATTAAAGATTTCCCTATATATTCATCACCTCCTACTTCAACAATAAGAAGATTTGCTTCTGATTTAACTAATAATTCTACAATTTAAAAGACAATGTTTTGTCTTTTATTGATAGATCTAATTGTATTATTATTATTTTACTCTGAAATGGATGAAGCATTTTTCTAAATTCTTAATAATACTCATAATGCTTTGATGTATTTATATATAATGTGGAACCTTTTTCTCTTTTTAGCATTAGGAGTAAATCGTTATTTTGATAATCATTGGAGAAGATTCTATTTCTTTTTAATTACAATTGCAATAATAGATATTATTGCAGATTATTAATCAGATTGGGCATTAGTTTATTTTAAATCATCACCATCTGATGAAGGATATCAATTTTTAAGATTATTCTTTGCTCTTCGATGTTTAAGAATAATCTTAATATTTTAAGGTTTAATTAATTTATAAAGATTAATGAGAGTAATGGTTTTTGCTATGCCTTTCTTAGGTAAAATATTTTGTATATTAATTATTACAATGTTTATTTTTGCTCTTTTTGGATGTTAAATGTATGGACATCTTGAAAAAGGTTAAGTAATGGATGATCAAATCAATTTTTAAAATATTGCATAAGCTATGTTAGCATTATTCAAATGTGCTTCAGGAGATGATTGGAGAACTATTATGACAGATACTATGTTTTATAATCCTTATTGTGTAGAAGATGATTAATATTGTGGAAGCATATATAATCAAATCTACTTTTTTTTATTTATGTTACTATCCAATTATGTTCTCTTGAATTTATTTGTTTTAGGTTTAGTTGAATAATTCGAATAGTTTTTTATGTTATAAAATTCTATGATTCAAACTTATGTAGAAAATGTTGATAAAATCAAAACTATTTGGTGCAAATATTCATCTGAAACTTAAGGATAAGCCATGCATTACAAATTTCTTTGTCGTTTTCTATTAGATATAGGAAAACCATTAGGAGGAGGTAATGATGAAAATCTTTGGGATGTTGGCAAATTAGCATCCTCCTTTAAAATTTAATGGTATTAATAATTATTATATATATTTTAGTGATCATTATGGATATATTCAATATAATTAATTAATGTATGAACTATTTCGAGTATGTTATCATGAAGAAGTCTTTAAAAATGGACCACTCTCTTCTATTAAGAAAATCAAATAATTCAATAAAGAAATGCAATTAAGATTGATGTATTACAGAAGAAATAGATATTTATAAAGAACCAATATCTCACCTATTTTACATCTTAAAGCTAACTTTAATATTTTACATGATTATTTAACTGTTCTCATTCTATATAAGGCTTGGGAAGCATACTCTAAAAAGCTTATTAAGAAAGTCTGTATAAAATAATAGCATTTCACAGAAGGAGATCTAGATGAAAAAGATTCATCAGAAGATTAAAAAGCTACTAATAATAATTTGTACATATTATACATCTATTTGTTTAGTTTAGATTAAGATTGTAATGAATTTCTGGATGAGGAAATAGAATAATAAATTATCTCCAATGATAATCCTCAATAAGAAATTAAAAAACATTAAATAACTAATTGTTCGGAAGATTTGTAATCTGAAAATATTCCAACCTACAGATGGTAAAGAGATCTATAAGTTGATTAAGTTTTTGAAAGTGCTATTATATCCCCAAATCAATCTTATAGAAAAATGAATTTATGAGTAAAATTTAAATTACTGCAATACTATTTTTATAATATAGTTATATATTTATAAAATATATATATATATAATCTATTTTAATTAATAAAATTATATATTATTTTTATATACATATGATAATAAAAATATCATTAAGCAAGTTTAGCAAATTATAAGAATTAATAACGATCTTCATGAGTTACGTTTGGTTTTACTTTTTATAATGCCATTTCAAAATCTTTCAATTCAATAAATTCATTATCAATATTTCTATTTAATGCATTTAAACCTATAAATTATTATTTTATTATTACCTGCTTCTCTACATATTTAACATATTTCTGCACCAGTATAACCAATAGTTTTATCTATTAAATTTTAAAGTCCTTGTGTAACATCTTCATTAACTTTCATTTTTTTCAGATTTACTTCAAATATAGCCTTTCTTCCATCTCTATCTGGTACATCAACAAATACTAAATGATCAAATCTTCCAGGTCTAAGTAATGCTTTATCTATTGATGCTGGTCTGTTTGTAGCTGCAATAATTATTACATTTTTTAAAGATTCAAATCCATCAATTTCTGTAAGTAATTATATTAATACTCTATCTGAAACATCAGTACTCCCTTATCTTTATGGTGCAATAGCATCAATTTCATCAAAAAATAATACTGAAGGTGCACAAATTCTAGCTTTTTTAAATATTTCTCTAACTGTTTTTTCACTATCTCCTACATACTTACTGAAAATTTCAGGTCCTTTTACTGCAATAAAAGCTAAATTGCATTAAGTACATAAAGCTCTGGCTAATAGTGTTTTTGAACAACCAGGTGGACCATAAAGTAAAATTCCTTTAGAAGGTGTAATTCCTAATTTTTTAAATTATTCAGGATATTTTAATGGCCATTCAACTACTTTTTTAATTTCTTATTTAATATCTTCATATCCACCAATATCATCCCATTATACTTTTGGAACATCTGCCAACAAATCTCTAATTCCACTAGGATTTAACTTTTATAATGATTATCTTAATTTAATTTTATTATCTCCTTATATATTTTTTAATAAATAAAATTCTCTAACTAAACATCTAATATCATTAACAGTAAAACCACTCATTTAATATGATATTTCTTTTAATATTTCTTTTTCAATTTCTATATTTTATTTCATAAATTCATTTGTCATTATATCTACTCTTTTTTCATGATTAGGTTAATCAATAATAATTTCTTTTTCAAATCTTCCTGATCTTCTTAGATTATCAGGAATATCTTTAATACTAGTAATAGTTGCTATTATAAGTGATTTTTTATTTTAAATATTATCAAATATTTTAAATAAAGATGGTTTTACATTTTGCATATTATCATCAGTCAAACTTGATAAGTCATCAATCAAAATTAAATTATTTCTTTATTATGAAATTTCTAATAATTATTATAATTCTTTATTATTTGCATCTAAATGATTTATAGATATCAAAACAGGTTTATATTCTACATATTTATCTCTTAAAATTTAAAGAATTGTAGTTTTACCTGTACCAGTTAAACCACTAATCAATACACCTTTTATTAATGGTAAATTCATTAAACTAATTTCATTTGATTATTCACCTATATTTTATTCTATAATTTATTATATTTCATTAAAAAGATGATCATAATACATTAATTATTATTACTCTATTTATGATAATTATTATTAATTTTTAACTTGTAATTATTAATCTTGTAATTTAAATTAAGTATTTTAATCAATACAAACTAATTCAGCATTTGGTGTTATATCTATAATATTTATTGTCCATTTCTTTCCACATAATACATATGTCAATGATTCACCTTTTTTTATTGTTTAACCTATTGTTAATTCCTTCAAATAATTTAATATCATCTCAATCTTAATCTGCTAAATTATATAAACTTTATACTGTATTATTATCTTTAAGTGCATCAATTTTATCAAAAATAATTTATGTTGCAGGAATCACATTCCCTTAATTTTTATTTTCCATTTTATCTTTAGGGTTTGATTTTTTCATTAATTAAAATTTCTTATAAAAAAATTATATAAAATTTTATTAATCAACCATCAAATACTTCACCTACATCTATTGTCAATGTATTCAACAAAAGATTTGTTTCCTCTTCTTAATTACTCTTTATTTTTTTTCTTAATCCATCAATTGCTGGTATACAATTACCTTTTCTATCATAAGCTGTTGCTTTGGCCTTTGTCAATCTACCATTTACAAAAGGAACATTAAATATTAAAAATGGAAAACTTAACATTCCATAACAAATTTCAGTAAAATAAATCTATTTTTTATTATTTTTTTTATTATTACAAAATCTCCTGAATTATCAAAATTAGGTCTTGTATCTTATGTCAAATACACTAACCAAAACAATCCTATACTACTTCCTAATGCAAATATATCCCAAAACATAAAGTACTTTAGACGACCTCCTCTTTCAAAACATCCCTCTATTTTTTAAGGAGTGTCATCATATTGAAAAATTGGTTTTCCCTTTTATTTAGAACATGACAAAAGGAAAAAGGCAAGCCAAATAAGAAATACTTGGACAAATTATCCAATAACCTCTGAAAATACTTCAATACTAGATCCTGGACCTTTTCTTGTACAATCATCTTAATAAGCATTATCAATATAGTTCATAGTTGTACAAGCATAAAGCATAAAATACCCTATCAAAGCTTTCATTACTCCTTAAGTTATAAAGAACATTCTATATTAATTTATTATTTTTACGTTTTAAAACTTAAAATAAATTTCACCAATTAATATTCATCTCCTTTATCAATCATTATAAAATCCAAAACATAGAAATATTATGAAACACCATAAAATGGAATAAGTGATACAATATACCAAAACCAATAAGATCTATATTAATAAATCCTCATTTATATACATAGTTTTATATTATCTCCAAACACTTCTATCAAAAGGATAATTTGAATAGAGATACCAATTCCTTATCCAAACAAAAGGGTATAAAAATGCAAGTGTTTGTTTTTTCTCTTCTATTTCTGTGTAAGGATCTCCTATTTACAACATCAATTGATATTTAACTTCATCTACTATTTCTGGCCAAGTTGCATCTACAGTATCATCAACCTATTAAATTATCTCTTTAAAATACTAAATTCTTCACACACTAACACATATCTGGATCTTTGAGTCCTTCTTTAACTGTAGGTCTAAATTTCTCAATCACTATGATTACTGATGATAACACCTTTGATCTTGCCCATACATTGATTTAATGAGTGTACTACTTTAACATCAGCTTTAATCTATTCTTTTACAAAATTCAATTACTTATCATCCAATTAAGTAAAACCTTATTTTACATCAGCTTTTGCATTATCCACTGATTATATAAGTTTTTAAATTCCTTTACTAGCTGCCATTTATAATTCATCAGCCATACTTCATTAAACAATTATAATTACCTACCCAATGGATTTTTTTAAGATAATGGTTCTCTATCTTTTTCTTCTAAGGGAACAATTTTCCCATTTGTATTATTATTTTGATCTCTATTTGTAAGGTTATTGGCAAAGTTTTTTATAGCGTCCATTAATAAGTTATATTTAAGTAAATATTATAATAATTAAAATTTCCAATTTTTGTATTTCAATATAATAATACATATAATATATTATCTAATAATTATTGAATTACTTTTAATAATTGAAATAGCAATTTATAATATTATATTTATAATTGTATATCAATTTTAATTTCAATTTGATTAGAATGATTAAGATGAACCTAAAAATCCAAAATATTTTGCTACATTTGCTCCAACATTCTTAAAAATATTTGAATCAATTTAAGATGAATATTTGAAATTTGTTAATATTTCAAATACCATATGTTCACAATTATAGTTTGTTAAATCAAATTATATTTTTTCATTTGACTTCTTTAAAGCTTTTTCTAATAATTCTTATTTATCTCTTAATAAAAATATCAATTATAATTCTGTTAAGACTGATGTACCTTTCATAAATACAACAAATCTCTCTGGTTTGAAAAAGTGTCCATTTCTAGTTTAATTAATATTATCGAATTACTCATTAGTGTAATGAAAAACTAAATCACAACCCAAATAGAGTGCTGCATGTTAATAAATTGATCTATCTGAAAGAATTATAGATCCTACTTTAATTTTATTACTAAGAATATAAGGATCACTCTCAGGGTTTATATTATGATAGATCTTTTTCATAAAGTATTTATAAATAAGATCAGGTTCCTTAAATATTATTGATAAATCTTATTAAGGAAACCCTTTTAATCTCAATTCAAGTTATTGAATATTTTCAGTGTCAATTACTGAATAAAACTTATTTTCTATTCCCAAAATTTCTATTGAATAAATTAATTAATTAAATTCATCATTTAGTTTTTAAACTATTCTGAAAGTGCAATCTTTAAATTAATAATACTAAACTTTCAATATTGAATCATCTAAATGCTAATATTCTAAATTTAAGGGTTCAAAATAATTTGCAGTTTAAATTTTTTATTCTATAAATTCTTCAAACTAATTATTATTTAACAAGCAAATAAAAAGTTCTAATTTTTATTAATTAACTTCAATTTTATATTTTTATTAATTTACAATTAAAAAGTAATTCAAATTCTTGTATTTAGAAATAACTAATTCTGTATCATTTTTATTATCTTTTTCTTTTGATTCATAAATTTAAGTCTTCAATAACCAATATTATATAATTATTATTTCATGTAACTAAGTTTTTATAATTAGTTGTTATGTTTAAATGGCTATAAATGAGTCAAGCACATTATCATAATTTGAATAACATTCTTACATAGCCTTCATAAAAAGAACATTATTTGATAAATCCTATTCCACATTACTATAATCTAGTTTATGTTAATCTTTGATGTTAATATTAAATAAATTAAACTAATATTAACATTGAAGACCTTTAATTTCATTTGAAATATTTAATATTGGAGTATTTTATTCAGAATATTTTTCAATTATCTTTTATTTCATTTCTTCATAAATTGAAAGTGCTTTCTTTTCTGAATAATAGTATTCATCATATAATGTTTAAATTTATTAATTACCATAATGAACATTCAAATATTGACTCTATAACAAACTCATATTCTCATATGCATAGGTCTTATCAATTATAAGAATTTTGAGTTTATGAACCAAACAAAATAGATACTGCAAACCGACATAATAATGATTAAATTCCAAGATTTCAGATTTTTTGCATTATGTAAGTAGATTGATATTTCCTTTCATTTCTTCCTTTAACAATAACAATTAAGAATTTTAGTTTCCAATCATTCTGTGTTAGGTAAGTATATTTAAATTATTTATTATAATGATTCAATTTTTATATAATTATCTCTATATTTATTGTAAAGATCAATTATTTAGCATTATTAAGGAATATATTTTTAAGAATATTAATTATACATAATTATATTATTACTTATCAATTTATGAATATTACCCTCAATTTTTATAGGAAAATTATAGAATCTTGATATTTATTATATTTTTTAATATTAAACTTCAATTTCACTTTAATATTCAATAGATCATTATAAAAAATAATCTTTATCATTTATTTTAATAATATATAATAAAGATAGATTTCTTTTAAATATAAAATTGTTATTATAATATTCTTTATATTTTAGATTTATTTATCTTTATTTTTTTAAGATTTATTATTTGTTATCTAATTTATTAAAGTATAATCATATAAATTATCATTTTTATTTCATAATCTAACTGATTTGAAATATTTAATTTCAATAAATTAATAAAAATGCTATTCAATAATCCAAATTTTTAAGAAGTTAACTTAACAAGTGATAGTAATCCAAGACCTTCAATTTAAGAAATTGTTGATAAATATTCATTTAGGTAATCAGAGAAGAAAACAGATGATAAAGAAAGAATTACATTTGGTTAATCATATAAAATGTAAAGAAAAACAGAAAATGAGAAAGATGAAAAATTAGTAATTAATGAATAGAATTTATCTAATGTATCAAAAATTCATTTATATTATTGAGGTTCTCAGTGATTTTTCAATAATTAGTGATGATCCATCTGTATTTATAGGCATCACAAATCTAAAAGATAAAGTGTTAAACCTTATATAAAATAATAGAGAAAGTGTGAGTTAAAATGAAAAGAAAATATAAGAAGAAGTTTCATAAATTGCTCTTGAATATTCTATGTATTCTTAAATAGGAAAATCAAAACATGAACCAGAATTATAATAAATGTGTGCATTAGTAGAGGATTTTCTTTATTAGTTTAAAAAATCAAAAAATTTAGAATTATCTGTCATACAAAATTTCTAATCTGATGATTCATTTTATTAGATAAAAGAAAATAATATTGAAAAATTGAATATTAAATTGAATACTTTAAAAGATGCACTTAGTTATTAATTAACGTATTTATTAAATTGAATGTAGTGTACTTAAATTACCTGAAACTAAATAAATCTTACAAAAAACTATTGATAATTTAAATGAGATCATTAATGCTAATGATATTTCTACAATTAAAACAGTTATTTTTAAAATTGAATAGAAAATTGAATAAATAAAAAATAATGAGTATGCTCTACTTGAATTATATGATTATATTAATAAGGCTGTTAAAGTTTCTAGATCAAAACTTACAGATTAAGATAGATTATAGATTTCTAAAATATATTAAGCCATTTAAAAATTTGGTTACTAAAATTCTTATCAATAAGCTTTAGTATTATATGAATAGTATCTATAATTACCAACAAAGCCTCATATTGATTAATATATTAATAAAATTTAATAATAATTATTATGAACCAACTTTTAATTTTCAAACTAAAAGAAATTTCAATTATATGAGGAGATTAAGTATATACTTATTATTAATAAATGATTTTCGAAATCATCTGAAATAATTAAAAATATAAAATAATATTTATGCAATCACCTTAATTTTAGAAATCAAATGAAAACTCAACCAAAAGTGAACAATTTACACAAGGTTGGCTTCCAATTACAAATGATATTGAATAATCGATTGTGTCATATTTAGATTAAATAGGGATTAATCAATTGATCTAAGTTGAAAAGCATTCTAATTAAAGAAACTCATTGTATTCCTTAGACTAAGCTATAACTCCTCCAAAATCATAAAGAAGAATTTCTTTAACAATGGATTCAGAATTAATTTAGAGGAGAAGTTTTAGGATGTGCTCTGACTAGATATGAACATAAAAAAAAGAAAATACAGAGACTAATTAGATTTTTATATTATTTATTAAAATTTTCCTCTGCTTTTTCATATATTTGCCCTTTTTACAACATTTCTTCATTTTTTTTTGATTTGTACAAAGAGACAATTTTATTGATTATTGAATAAAAAATGAAAAACCAACTAATATTAATGGTATTTCTTTTAGAATATAAACTATAAGTCCTTATATATGAACAAATTTATAGGAATTGAATTTTGCAATTTTGGCAAATATTTTAAGGTTAATATGTCCTTGTATAGAATCTATATACAATTATAGTATTAATTAGTCTATATAATAGAATTCTTAAAAAATCATTATTGCAATATTATACATTATGAATTAGAAAATATTAAGAAGATATTTTTATTAATATCAATATTCATTTGAATCAAGTCCTATTAATTCAAAAATGAAGTTTAGTTTTTTAAAATATATATATTTAGGATGAAGTTTAGATATATAGAAATAAGAAGATAAAATAAAATAATAAGATTTATACTTTTAAGTAGTTTAACGAAGAAATTAATTTAACAAATAATATTAGTTAAAATAAAAATTTTGTAAAATGCTATAATTTATATTTTATATTACTTATAAGTAATACATTATTCAAATTATAATCAATTAAAAAAGTGAAGGAATAAATCAATAAGGTACTCATTAAAAAATATATTAATTATTATATTTGAATATTTTTGTACAAAATAAAAATAGAAGATGCTTTTCTTTCATTTACATTGAATTAATTCTAAATTCTCCATATTTGTATTTCTATCTTAATTATCAATAAAGAATGTAATTTTTCCTGATTATTTTTTCCAGAATTAAGAATATTTTTTACTTTATTTATTAGACCCATCTTCTTTATTTAATTCATTAAGTGATTATTAAATTAATTTATCTAATTTTTCTATCTAATCATTTAAATCTTTAGAAGATTGTACAATTAAGAAAAAACCTTATGTACAACCAATAGTTCTTTTCTCAAAAATAATATGTTATTCTTGTGATTAAATTTAAACATATTCTTGTATTCTATTAAGTAATTTTTATTAATTTTAATTTAATTAAGAAAATTAATAATAGTTTATTAATAAATGCCATTTATCTTTTGCTTTTAATTGATAATTGATTTCTTTATTTCTAATACTATAAATTTATATTGGATCCTATTTTAATTTTTATTTAAAATTTAATGCTTTATGAAGCATTTAATCTAATGCTTGTGCTTAATTTTATTAAATGTTTCCTATAAGTTTCATTTTATAATTTTATCCAACAGATCCAAACTAAGGTTTTTTATAATTAGCAATAAGTATTGATTCAATTTTAGAATTAATTAATTTTAAATGTTCTGGTAACATATCAAATTTATATTATAATTAACTTTTTAATTCTTCATTTGGCTTCTCTTTTATAATTTCCATAATTCCTTTGAATATATTTGTATAATGATCTGACCATCCTTATAATTAAATTTAAAAATATTAATTTTAATTCACATCTATTCCATAACCTACATTAATTGCATCTTAATATTCCATAATGATTCTTTCATATAAATATTATGCATATATAAATTATCCATAAGTAAAAATAGTTATATCAGCATTTATTTTTGGTAATTTTTTAGAAACATCTACAATTACTTCAACTTAATCATTAATATCAAATGATTAAGTTGATTAAACTAAATCTAAGTTTTAAGGTATAAATTAATTAATTTGAGGAAAAACAAATATGATTTCATCTTCAGTTTTTTCAATAAATTGCTTAGTTTATTCAGTTATTTCTTTTAAAGAATAAGAAATACCATTCTTATTTATATCTAATTCATCTTAAGTTAAAAAAAGTAGATCCTAAGTAGAAGAACCTTTTGAAATTTATAAAAAACTATATTCAGTATGATATTAAGAATCACTTACAATAATGATCATATTTTTAGTAGATTGTAAATTATCTAATGTTTTCTTTAAGGATTCAGGAACTATTTAGACCAAAAATTTATAATGAAGTACTTCTTCTATTAAATCTTATTTAAGGTTTTTAGCTATTTCCATATAATCTTACTCTTAATTATCATAATCAAATTATAAATTATTAATTTATTACAATTAATCTATCATCTATTTACAATAATCTGATAATTCATTATCTTTATTTATTAATTATATTTATAAAGAATTAGCAAAATTAATGACTATTTTACTTAGTCTATATGCTAATTCTCTTTGATCATAATCCATTTAATCTTAGAAAGGTAATGCTATTTAAATTTAATACAATTATCTATTATTTTAATCTAATATCACATTTGATTTGACATCTAGACCTAATTTATTGTTTATGATATAATTTTATAGAGAGGTCTATATAAAATAATCTATAAAATTCAATTCTTTACTATTTTCTAATTCATATAATATTTTAATTGAATTTAAATCTTTTTAATTGTTCCATTTAATGATACTTTCATGTTAATTAATAATTTCAATATTTTCCAACTCTTCTATATCTTTATCTCTTAATAATACAATATCACTTTATACAATTCCATTCATTAATTCATCTGAATTAAATTTTCCTTTGATTATCAATACAATTTAATTTGGAGATAATTAAAATGTGGATGATTTAGAATATTTAGATGATAATGGATGATTTTCATTAGATATTTATGTAAGTAACTCTTCCCAAGAAGTTTTCTAATAATTTATCTATTTTAATTGTGGAGTTTCTGATGCAAAAGCTTTACTTAATTCAGTAAATGAATTTAAAATTTGATCAGATTTTGTTTATATAAAATATTATGTTTGTTATTCTTTGACAGTAATCTTACATTAATCACATTTAACAAAATAATTAGTTTACCAATATCCTTTAAAATCATTTAAATATATTTATGCATTCTCATCATCATTTTAAATCAATAGAATTTTCATTTTATTAGGTAATTCTACATAATTATATTTTGAATCATCTATTTTTGGTGTTATTATTCTAGATCCTGATTACAATAAAGAATATTATTCAAGTTATTAATCATCATTAAGTATTTAAACTTAATCTTCAACTTCTTATTAATCACTAATTTCTAAAGTATTACTTTAAAATGTGTTAATATCAGTATTTTAATTTTAAATAGATGGTTCCTCTATTTAATTAATTTCATCTTAATTTGAAAAATTCTCATCAATAAATTCTTCATTTAATACTTCTTGATTCTCTTTATTATTATTAGCATCATCCCATAATAAATTATCTATTTAAGATGTATAATCCATAGTATCAATTTATGATTAGTCTTCATTTTAGATAGGTATTTAATTAGTTATATTTAATTACTTAGTGGATGATTTAAAGGTAAGATGCATAATTTCATAACCAGTTATATCTATTACAATATATGACATAAGTGCAAGTATTATTAATGCTAAAATTGCAATCAAATAATTGAAGTAGGTTGATTTGGTGTATTTGACCTTACGAATTTATTTTAGTGGTTTGGCAGGTGTTATATTTGGAATAAGACCTTACTATTCTTCCAGATCCATAAAAATAATGGATAAAACGAATAAAACTTTAATTTATATTCATAATAATTAATTAATGTTATTTTCTGAATTATCTCCATTTGCTTCATCATTTTCCTCTATTATTGTATCAGAAATAGGTGATAAGGTATTTAACATACATTTAAGATAGACATTCTTCATTACAGCAATTTTGGGAATGACTTATTCAATGAGTTTGGTATTTATAGGTTCTTATACAGCTATGGTTCTAATGACTCTATTATCATGTTTCTTTGGATTTTTGTTACCTTAAATTTTGAATCCTACATATACACATACATTAGCTTCTGTTATGTTTTTTTATTTTGGATAAAAATTGTTGAGAGAATTTTGGAGTTCAGAAAATAATGAAAATGATGATGAAGAATAGGAAGCTGTTTAAGAAGTGAATAAGGTTAAGTCAAAACTTAGCAAATAATCAGATACAAAGAATGTTTCAAATTTGGAAATTTTAAGAGCTGCAATAGTATTAACCTTTTTAGCCGAATGGGGAGATAGAAGTTAGATTACAACTATTGCATTGGCAACTGAAGATACTTTTGTAGTTTTAGTGGGTGCACTACTTGGTCATTTTATTTGTACAAGTACAGCTGTACTTGGAGGAAAAATGATATCATCAAAAATATCTGAAAAATATGTATTATATTTAAAAGATTTAAAATTTAGATACATCTCTGTGGTGGTATTTTATTTATCTTATTTGGATTGCATAACATAAAAATGCTTTTATGATCTATTTTAAGATTTTTGTTATATCTTTGTATATATAATTAAAATATTCGTTTTTATAAATTTCATTAATTATTTTCATTATTAATACTGAGATATCAAATTGAAAGCAATAATAAGTTGCAAAATGAATTGAAATTTAATTGATATAGTAGAGAAACTTATGCAAAGTAATTCTATATATAATTATATTAAAGTGATATATTTAATACATTAATTCTATGTTGCATCATTATTATTAGATAATACATATCATTTTATTAATTATTAATATGCTATTCAAAGGAATAAGATACGCTAAGAGTTACTTTCATGGTGCCTCAAATATTCCCTTAACTTATAAAACAGTTGGGTAGCAATTACATGATATAACTGAGAAATACCCTGATAATTTAGCCGTAACTATGCTATATAAGGATTTCAGGTGGTTTCGTAATTGCAAGATGTTCAATTGACTTATAGTGAATTCTACAAGAGATCAAGAGAGTTGGCTGCTGCCTTTATAGCTTTAGGATTAGAGAAAGGTGATAGAATAGGAATCTTTTCACCTAATAATGTGGAATGGGCTTTAACATAATTTGCAGCAGCTTTAGCTGATTTAATATTGGTGAATATTAATCCAGCCTATTAAACTAATGAATTAGAATATACATTGAATAAAGTTGGATGTAAAGCCTTGATATTGAGATCTACATTCAAACATTCAAATTATGTTTCTATGATAAAAGAACTAGCACCAGAATTAGATTAACCAGGTAATCTAAATTCATAGAGAATTCCATCATTGAAAAGTATTCTTATATACACTATAATTAGGTGTGATATTGATTGATGATATTCATAAAAAGGGGTTTTTTAATTTTAAAGAACTCTTTTCTATTTTTGGAACTTCTCATTTGAATGAAGTTGATTAAAGAATGTCTAATTAAGATCCAGATGATATTACAAATATTTAATTTACATCTGGAACAACAGGAGCACCAAAAGGAGCTTGTTTAAGTCACTTAAATATATTGAATAATGGTAAATATGTTGGGGAAAGAGTACATTACACATAAAATGATAGAGTAGCTATAGCTGTACCTTTATATCATTGCTTTGGAATGGTAATGGGTAATTTGGCATGTATCAATTATGGATCTACAATGGTTTATCCAAGTGATGGCTTTAGTGCAGGAGCTACATTAGAAGCAATTACAAATTATAAATGTACATCAATTTATGGAGTTCCAACAATGGTATTATATATTATATCTATAAATATAGTTTATTGAATATCTGAATGAATATTAGAGACATAAATAAAAATATGATGTATCTACATTAAGAACTGGTTTAATTGCAGGATCTTTGGCATCAGAAGCATTAATGAAATAAATTATCAATGTTTTAGGAGTTAGAGATATCTCAAATTGTTATGGTTAAACTGAAACAAGTCCTGTAACATCATAGACTAAAACTACAGATTCTTTTGAAATAAAAACTAGCAAAGTTGGATTACCTATGAATATGGAAGTTAAAATAGTTGATTCAAATGGAAATATAGTACCTTATGATACACCAGGTGAATATTGTTCAAGAGGATATGCAGTTATGAAAGGATATTGGGGTGATAATAAAGCTACTAAAAATACTATTGATGAAAATGGATTTTTACATAGTGGAGATTTAGCTACAATGGATAAAAATGGTTATGTTGCAATAGTTGGTAGAATCAAAGATATGATTATAAGAGGTGGTGAAAATATATATCCTAAAGAGATTGAAGATTACTTATCTCATTTATAAGGAGTTGAATAAGTTTAAGTAGTTGGTTGTTTTGATGAAAAATATGGAGAAGAAGTTGTAGCATTAATTAAAATGAAAAAAGAAGCAGAACAACTTACTGGATTAGATGTCTATTAATTTTGTCATAAAAAAATTGCACATTACAAAATTCCAAAATATGTTAAATTTGTTAATGATTTTCCATATACAGTAACAGGTAAACCATAAAAGTTTAAAATGAGAGATGAAATAAATAAAGAACTTGAAGATCCAAAACTTAGAGAATTANAATTCATAGAGAATTCCATCATTGAAAAGTATTCTTATATACACTATAATTAGGTGTGATATTGATTGATGATATTCATAAAAAGGGGTTTTTTAATTTTAAAGAACTCTTTTCTATTTTTGGAACTTCTCATTTGAATGAAGTTGATTAAAGAATGTCTAATTAAGATCCAGATGATATTACAAATATTTAATTTACATCTGGAACAACAGGAGCACCAAAAGGAGCTTGTTTAAGTCACTTAAATATATTGAATAATGGTAAATATGTTGGGGAAAGAGTACATTACACATAAAATGATAGAGTAGCTATAGCTGTACCTTTATATCATTGCTTTGGAATGGTAATGGGTAATTTGGCATGTATCAATTATGGATCTACAATGGTTTATCCAAGTGATGGCTTTAGTGCAGGAGCTACATTAGAAGCAATTACAAATTATAAATGTACATCAATTTATGGAGTTCCAACAATGGTATTATATATTATATCTATAAATATAGTTTATTGAATATCTGAATGAATATTAGAGACATAAATAAAAATATGATGTATCTACATTAAGAACTGGTTTAATTGCAGGATCTTTGGCATCAGAAGCATTAATGAAATAAATTATCAATGTTTTAGGAGTTAGAGATATCTCAAATTGTTATGGTTAAACTGAAACAAGTCCTGTAACATCATAGACTAAAACTACAGATTCTTTTGAAATAAAAACTAGCAAAGTTGGATTACCTATGAATATGGAAGTTAAAATAGTTGATTCAAATGGAAATATAGTACCTTATGATACACCAGGTGAATATTGTTCAAGAGGATATGCAGTTATGAAAGGATATTGGGGTGATAATAAAGCTACTAAAAATACTATTGATGAAAATGGATTTTTACATAGTGGAGATTTAGCTACAATGGATAAAAATGGTTATGTTGCAATAGTTGGTAGAATCAAAGATATGATTATAAGAGGTGGTGAAAATATATATCCTAAAGAGATTGAAGATTACTTATCTCATTTATAAGGAGTTGAATAAGTTTAAGTAGTTGGTTGTTTTGATGAAAAATATGGAGAAGAAGTTGTAGCATTAATTAAAATGAAAAAAGAAGCAGAACAACTTACTGGATTAGATGTCTATTAATTTTGTCATAAAAAAATTGCACATTACAAAATTCCAAAATATGTTAAATTTGTTAATGATTTTCCATATACAGTAACAGGTAAACCATAAAAGTTTAAAATGAGAGATGAAATAAATAAAGAACTTGAAGATCCAAAACTTAGAGAATTGTATTAAATCAGATGAAATTATAATATATCAAAAATATGCGAAATTATATCTTAAAAAATATCATTTATTTTTTTATTATATAAATAAATAACAAAATGAATAGTAAATACTAATCATCAACTTTTGATATATATAAAATTTAATTAAATAGAAATATTAACTAATGTTAAAGTTTAAGTTCATATAATAAATATTTTATGTTCTATTAAGAATTCATAAACTTAATCTAAGAATATAAGTATTTATATTCAATATCATACTAATTTTCTATAAATAAAGAATAAGTATGATAGTGAATACCTTAAGAATATTAAAATATTAACTAGTCTTTATTTATTATATAAATAATGATTGATCATTTTTTCTTTTTTATTTATTACTATTATTATTTCTTTTCTTATTAAATTTGAAGTAAGTAATCTACTTTTTACATATAAGATTTAATGTATTTAGATTCCTTTAAAAAACTTAAAATATCCTCTAATTTTAATAATCCCGGGAAATCTATTGCTCTATAATCATCTGAATCACAAGTAAGACTCTTTTCAATATTTTCAAGCATATCATTTATATAATTATTAATTGATGTTTAGTTCATACCCTGTCTTAATTAATAATATGGGGACCCTACCTCTGATTCTTGGATATTTTTTTCCAAGAATTCTAAAAGTGCAATAAATATTTCAAGATTTTCTAGATCTACATATTCACTTTTAAGTGCAATCAAATCATCTGTTAAACTATTTAAACTTTCCTCCCAATTTTTTTTCTTTAAATCAAGTCTAGTAAATTGTTCAAAGCAAAAAAATCCTTCAGTTTCTATATATGAATCAACATTATGATAAGTCAAACCAGAATTTTAGTGCATAATTAATAATACTTATTTTTAATAAGAAAAGAGTTGTTATTTTTATAATATTTTGAACTAAATATTATAGACTAATTTTTAGAGAATTATAATACTTAAAAATGAATTAATTCAAACTAAACCTCCAAATTTAGAGCAATAACAATATTTTAATATTTATAATTATTAAAATATATAAAATAAGGAGTACTTTTCATGCAATTTAACTTAATTTTGATATAAATTTCAATTTTTTTTCTCCATTTGATCAGGTATTTTAAGCATTTCTTAATAAAATATATGCAATAATTATTACCTTTAATTTTTTCATCAAAAGATGTATCATCTAAACTACTTAAATTGATAGAAGGAAAATAAGTTTTTGGATCAAAGTAACCTTATTATTGAAAAAACGTATAAACCTTTTGCAATTAGAAAATTTTGTCTCAAAACTATTTCTTTAACCTTATTATCATCGAAATATATCATGTCATCATAAGGATCGAAGTCTTAAGTACCAGGTTTACCAAGTCTCAAAAATTCTCTTATTTTTTCAGGGTCTAACGATTAACCTTTTGGTATATTTTGTGTTGGCTTATAATTTATGACCTTATAGATTTGAGACCAAGCTTCAGGATCATTTCTATCTTTAATATTTTATAAGAACTATACATTTATCTAATAAATTAGCAAAATCTTGCATGACTTATTCTGGTTTTTACATATTTTTATATTAAATAATCAATAAAATTTCATTAAATTTTCTATAATTGATTTTACTCATTATTCAAGATCAATAATTTTAATTTATTTGTAATATCTATTTATATGAATATATAGATTTATTGATATTTAATAATGGTAGTTTGAATAAGATTAAATTTATATATTTATTCTTTTTAATAAAATATTTATATAAAACAAATAAGAATGAAAAACAAATAAAAATAGAGTATAGGAAATGAAGCATTGAAGAGAATAAGGCAATCTGAATTGATAGTAAATTCTATTGTTTGGATCAATAAAAACTTGTTACAAAAATATTGTCAATCTTAGAATTATTATTACACTAGAGATGTCAATGAAATACTTGGAGATGCTTCATCAAAGGCAGTGATACGTTATAAGGATTGGGTTGGGTATGATGATGATGTAAGTATATGGTTTCATATAAGGATGAATATTTGAAGAGGTACTATTATGAAGATGAGTATCCATAGAAAATCCAGTTGTTAACTGAATACTATAAAGTAAATTGAACCATTTAACAGAGTTTCATACAGATATAGCACGAATCTTTATGGAACCAATAGCAACGTTGTTGAATAAATATTATGATAAGAAGCGCAAATATGAATATTATAGAATAGCTAATCTGATAGAAGAGGAGAACAAGAAAAATCCTAATAGACCACCAAAAGGTATTGTAGGAGAAAGACCATCGCCAGCAAATTCTTAAGAGAGTTAAAGACAATAAGAATCTCCAAATACTGTAAAAAGAATTAGGAATATACAAATTTTAAAGGATTTAAGTTGGCTTAATAATTCATCTTAAATTAATAAAAAGAAGAATGATATATCCTGTACTTTATAAGAAATTTGTAAATAATTAGGAAATATTGGTTTGGAATAATCTTCATTATTAATTTCTTAAGGGAAAGGTGATGAAATGAAACTAGATAAATTTTTAACTTATCTTAATTAATAATCATAGAAGATATAAAGAGATAAAGTGTCTGAAACATAAAAATAAACTAAAAAATTAAGTTAACCTCATGAATAATTAATTTAGACAATTATTCAAAAGTAAAATGATGATATTAAATAAAGATTGGGTTCATAACATTCTAAATAGAATACAGAACTTATATAGTAAATGAATAAGATATCAAGAGATATTAATGTAAATTTTATAAAGAATTAAGTTGATTCACTATTGAAGAATAAATAAAGTAATGAAAATTTGTAAAGTAATATAAGAATGGATTAAAATGATTATATAAAATAATCAATAAATCCTAAATCAAAAACAATAGTGTAACAATAACCTAAAATATCAACTCAATTATTTTTAAAAGATTTAAGAAAAAATGTTTAATAAATACCATTAAATCTTAATCGTTAACATTAGAATCCTGTTCTATCTCCAACATCAAATAATAATACTTAAAAAACCTAAACAAATAATCAAATATCTATTGGTATTTTTATAATAAATTTTTAGGCAAATTGAATCTTAAATAAATTTCTAAAATATTTATTGAAGAAGATCCCACAGAATAAGAATTAAAATGGAAAATTGGATCATAAACTCATAGACCTATATCTGGAACTAAAAATTTCTTTTCTAATAGAAATAGTCCAACTGCATCAAGAGGATCTTAATTTGAATTTAAAACCAATTAAGTGAAGTAAACTTCAAATTAGATTTCAACCCATTCATAAATATCATAATAATAATAATAGAGTCAAAAAACTATTAAAGTTGCTGGATCTTAAACAACCAGAAAGGCAACATAACCAAATATTCATATCCGATATACATCTAATTAAGATAAAATCATCAATATTAATATTAATATTAATGACAATTTATAGAATTAAAAATGTAATAATTATAATACTAAAATATTTTAGTAAAATAAACAAAACATAAAAAGAATTAATCTGAAGGAAAACAATTAAATTCCCCTTTATTGGATACATAATAAGAATTTGTATGTTTAACAGATAGAGCAGGTTAAGGTGAATTTTTATTTAAAAACAGTATAGCTGCATCATGTTAAAATTCACCAAAAACATAAAAATTAAAAAGAGTTGGTAGTGGTATTGGTATGAGTAACTTAAAAAATTCAGGAAGTACAAGAAATTCATTTATTCAATAAATGCTCACTTAGGTTTCTAAATAATAACCTAAATAAGACTTTTTTTCATCATAATTCAGAAAACCTAATTGAAAATTAGCATTTTATAATAAAATTAATATGTAAAATAATGCAATCTCGAATTCCCTTTATTTTAATAAACACAGTCATTTCAAATAAAATATTTATCGAGGATATTTTGTCTTTAAGAATGCTAACTTTAGCATTTTAGAAACAAGAAATAAATAGAGATATGATAGCAAACATTCTGAACCTGAAGAATAAGTCTTTGTTTCAAATTCAGTTTAATAAATACCAAGTTAGAGAAGAATAACTTATGATAACAATAATATTGAAGATTCATAAATTTAATAAGTTGATAAAAAAGGAATAAATAAACGATGTACTACTAATCTTAAACTTATGCAAAAAGAATAATAAATATTACCATAATTATCATCTACTTAATAAGTTGTTAGAATGAAATTACAAAGTCGTTAATTAAAAGCTAAACCTATTATTAAGAAACAAAAAAGTTTAGAACATGCAATACAACTACGTTATTTAAATAAATAATATGAAGAATTACAAAAAGGTATTATGATTAAATGTCTCTATATTAATATTAATAATAGAGAGGAATACTTGGATAAAGTTATTATTTTGAATTTTGAAAGTATATTACAATTTTGATTGATTTAGATTTATTATTGCAATCAAAAAGAAACTTTTGGGATCTTAAAACTGATCTAAAAATCTGTCATTCATTTTTAATTGGTAGTGTAATTGAACAATGTGATAGTCCTTATTGTCCATGTACACTAAGAAGTGATCTCAAAAATACTCTAAGAATGTATAATATATTCTTATTTTATATTTTATTTAGACTTTCTAAAGCTTATTTAATAGTTTTCCTATTTACTAATTAGACATTTGCATTAGTATGGTAAAAATACTTATCAGATAATGGTTACATTTATGATGCAATTTATATATCTAAATAATAATCTCCATAAATAGAATGTGGAGGTATTAAACTAAATAGATTATTAAGAGATTTTAGCAAATTTAAAATAATTAAAATACTCATTTTTGATTCAATTGATATCTCAAATCCATTTCATAAAATATCTCCTGATTAATTTCAATATAGATTACCAATATATGGAACAGATGTTGAAACAATATTGTTCATCTTTTAATAAATATAAAATCCAAAATAATTTGATTCTAAAGTTATTTTTGATATTTGCACTTCTTTATATAATGATTAAAATGTTATTATTAGTAGAAAACCAATAACAATTTTATCTATAGATCTAAGTTAAGCATATAATTACTTTAATTAAAAAGAAGAATTACTATAAGATAAATTATAAATTTTATCTAAATTATCTACAATATAAAAAGAATTCAATAAGAATATTATACAATTCGATTCCAGTTTACTATAAGAATAAGAAGATTAAGTATATAAGTGGGTTGATATTACTCGTAATAGAGTTTTAGATTAAATTAAGTCAAAATTTTAAGAAAAAATACCTTTATTACATTTTACAGTTGGAGACTTAATTGTTAGAAATCATAAATTCAAAACATTATATTTTAATTATCCTCAATCATAATTAGTTTAAAAAGAAACATAATTAAATAAAAAAATCATTAAAATAGATAGGGAAACTTCAAATTATTAAAATAAATAAAAAAATCAATAATTAATAAACTGTTTTCTATGTGTAGAATGATATTTATATTATTTTCTTCTCATACTTTTATCAATAATACTGAGAAACATAATTTTTATTCATTTTCAAATAATTGTTAAGAAATTAGCAGTTTAATTTATATTTATAATTAATTTAATTATTGATGTATTTACCTACATTTTATAAACTTGGTTATGAGGCTTGGACTGCCAAAAGTAAGAGATTCTTGGGAATACTACCCGCAGTTGGATGTTGGGGTAAGAAAAATAAATAATTCTTCTAGCTGTTTGGGCTCTCTATCCCAATTTGTATAACACACTCTATACTGATTTCATCCCACCTCCTAAAGGTTATAATATTTTTTATCTTAGGTGTCTAAAGAAGAGTATAAGAATGAATATTATGAAAATGAATATCAATATCAAATTAATTATATTTAATTCTTCATCTTTATTGAATTCCATTTCCAATGTTGTTAATTATTTATTTCTTATTGCATTTAATGGCTAATATTATATTAATAAGTTTATTCATTCTGATAAATATTTATTTATATAGCAATACTATTATTATTGAATTAAATATATAAGAATATGAAATTAGACATATTATTTTTTCATATATTTATTGATATTCATATCATTAATTTTAATTTTAGTTAATACCTACTCCATTAAGACTAAGTATAATCTAACAAATTTAAGGAATTTATTATAGAGTTTTACAAAACTCTAAATGATAACCATAATATCTTACAAATTGCTTTTTCAATATATTAATTTGGAGGTGCATAGCCTTTTGCTAAACTTAGCGCTTATAAAGCTTCCGAATACTTTCTTTAATTGATTAGACAAATGGCTATTATTTTAAATAAATCTATACCTTTTCCATATAATAGACATGATTGCCTATTTTATATTAACAGCGTTTTTTCATATTAGACTAAAGCTTAATCAAATTATTAAGTCATTCTTAAACAATCAGCTAAAATACTTTGTAATTAATTACCTATACCACTTAATGAAATATAGTGATTAGGATATAAAATTAGAACTCTCTAATAATAATACAAAGCTTGCTTGAAATCCTTCATCAATCTTAAACATTCCCCTAAAGTTCTTTTAAAATATAACCTTTCCCCCAAATTGCATCGATTGCATATTCATTAAGTTTTAATGCCTTATTATATTAATCTAATGCTTCCTTTATTTTATTTTTTATAGCTAAACACCAACCTAAATTTTTTATTTTTTATGCTTATACCATATCCTATGAATGAATTATAATATTAGGGATTAAGATTTATTGCCAAAGCATAAAATTTTTCAGCTTCTTCATAATCATTCAACAATCTTAAGCACTCAGCTAAATTACTATTCTAATAAAACCTTTTCCAAAAATAGAATTGAAGTTTTGAGGATTAATAGAAAGATTTTATTCATGATTTTTCAATTATTATATAATTTATTCTAACTAAGCTAATAATTAACCTAAAAATTATACTTACTTTTAAAATATGCAGCTTCAAACTATTAAGTATCATATCTTAAAGCCTAAGTATAATTTACTAGTGCTTCATCCCATTTTCCTAACAACCTCAAGCACTCAGCTATTATCTTTAAATTTAAAACCTTTTCCCCTGTAAGAAACCGAAGAACTTGGATTGATTTCTAACGCTCTTTCAAAAAATTTAATCGCCTCATTATATTAGTGTAAGTTTCGTAAGCTTGCTCCTATTAATTAATTATTGATAAAACCAAGTCCTTTCAAAATTTCAGCTGAAAAAGGATCGTATTTTAATGCTTATTAATATAATGGTACTGCTTCAGTATTAAAACCAATAGATCTTAAACAAGTAGCTAAATTCAAATGGAAAATAACCTTTTCCTTCCAATAATTCTGGATTTTATGAATTAAATTACAAAGACTGATCATAATATATGATAGCCTCCTAAAATTATTTAGATCTTTTTAAACAATCCGCTAATAATATCAGTTCAAATTTTACCTAAACCAAATAATGAATCAAAATGTTTTGAATTTATTGTCAAGGATTTCCTATACATTTTCTCTGAATTAATCAAATCATTCAATAATTTTAAGCATTCCGCTTTAAATTTACATAGTGTTTTATACCTTTTCCATAAAAAGCCTATTAACTCTATTAATTAATCATAATAGCTTCGTCATATTATTAATTGGCTTTAATTAATTTGTTCATTTTTCTTAAAGTTTCAGCTTCTTATATTAGACATATTTACCAAAGCTTAAAAGAACCTNTAACCTTTCCCCCAAATTGCATCGATTGCATATTCATTAAGTTTTAATGCCTTATTATATTAATCTAATGCTTCCTTTATTTTATTTTTTATAGCTAAACACCAACCTAAATTTTTTATTTTTTATGCTTATACCATATCCTATGAATGAATTATAATATTAGGGATTAAGATTTATTGCCAAAGCATAAAATTTTTCAGCTTCTTCATAATCATTCAACAATCTTAAGCACTCAGCTAAATTACTATTCTAATAAAACCTTTTCCAAAAATAGAATTGAAGTTTTGAGGATTAATAGAAAGATTTTATTCATGATTTTTCAATTATTATATAATTTATTCTAACTAAGCTAATAATTAACCTAAAAATTATACTTACTTTTAAAATATGCAGCTTCAAACTATTAAGTATCATATCTTAAAGCCTAAGTATAATTTACTAGTGCTTCATCCCATTTTCCTAACAACCTCAAGCACTCAGCTATTATCTTTAAATTTAAAACCTTTTCCCCTGTAAGAAACCGAAGAACTTGGATTGATTTCTAACGCTCTTTCAAAAAATTTAATCGCCTCATTATATTAGTGTAAGTTTCGTAAGCTTGCTCCTATTAATTAATTATTGATAAAACCAAGTCCTTTCAAAATTTCAGCTGAAAAAGGATCGTATTTTAATGCTTATTAATATAATGGTACTGCTTCAGTATTAAAACCAATAGATCTTAAACAAGTAGCTAAATTCAAATGGAAAATAACCTTTTCCTTCCAATAATTCTGGATTTTATGAATTAAATTACAAAGACTGATCATAATATATGATAGCCTCCTAAAATTATTTAGATCTTTTTAAACAATCCGCTAATAATATCAGTTCAAATTTTACCTAAACCAAATAATGAATCAAAATGTTTTGAATTTATTGTCAAGGATTTCCTATACATTTTCTCTGAATTAATCAAATCATTCAATAATTTTAAGCATTCCGCTTTAAATTTACATAGTGTTTTATACCTTTTCCATAAAAAGCCTATTAACTCTATTAATTAATCATAATAGCTTCGTCATATTATTAATTGGCTTTAATTAATTTGTTCATTTTTCTTAAAGTTTCAGCTTCTTATATTAGACATATTTACCAAAGCTTAAAAGAACCTCAAAGTTATTATATTCTATATTTAAACATTTTTAAAATTAAATAATAGCCTCATCATATTTATTGCATTTAAGTAAGCAATCACCTAAATAGAATTAAATATAATTTACCATTTCTATATAACGCTTATTTGTTTCGAGGATCTAAATAAAGAATTTCTTAAAATTGAAATTATGCTTCATGTAATAAATTCTATGCAATTAAACATTCTCCTATTAAATTATAAAAAAACTTTTACCTTTTTCAAACATAATTTAAATATTATATGGATTTTATTATAGTATTTTATCAAATAAGATAACTGCCTCTTTATTAAGATTTTATTACCTTAATTGTTGACCTAATAAATTATTTTAATATTTATTACCCTATTACAAATATTATTCTAATTATATTGACATCCTATATGAGATGTTTTGTAAAGGTAACTTTTAAAATATTTAACTTAACATTTCAGAGATTTTTTATAATTTATTTGATACTTAATCTCTTAAAAATACATTAATTGCATCAAAATTTATTAATTGATCAAGAAATGATATAATTTAATTTTAATCCATTTCTAATAATTAATCTGATAGTTTTCCAAAAGTATATTGTAATGCTTTTATAGTTCTACTAAAAATTTCTTAAAGTTCTTTAAATTAATTGAAATATTATTGTAAAAATTATTCTGCTTATTAAGATTTCTCATCTAATAATATGAACAAATCTGAAATTTATTTAACTTAATCAAAATGTTATTAATGGATTTCATTTAGACAATTTTAACAAATAAGTCTTCTTTTTTAACATTATGGACTTAAACAAAAGTATTTTGCTTAAACATTCTAATGAGATACACATTTTAGTGTTAGAATACTTTGATTAAAGTTATTATTATACATTTTAATAATTATTAATTTGATATTGATTATAATATATAAATATTATATATATATATATATATATTAAATAATAAATATAAAAAAGGGTATGGTTTCAATAAAATATAATTGATTTCAAATAATTTGTTAGGATGAACGAGGCGATAGTATTTTTAGATTAAATTGTTTTTATAACCTAATTGATTTTAATTTTTCATGAAATTATCTTTTTTTTCTAAAACTTAAATTTCTTATTCTAAATTTATTATAGATCTCTATAACTTTGAAAACATTAAATTCTGGATAAAAATCATTATCTTCTTACATCATAAGATCCATTTCATCATAATTTTCAGGTCCTTTTTTAATTTAATATATTTTTAAGGTATCTTTATTGGTTTCAATTTCATTTGCTCCATTAGGTATTTCTACCTTTGACATTGCCTTAATATTAGATATGGAAGATTTCTTCTTATAAAAATATGGAAACAATTTAATATTAGGAGTTGAATTTTAATTAGCTTAATCTTCATGTTATTATTAACCAATAGAATTCATTTTTTATAAGATAGGTTTTAATAAGTTATTATGAGCACTATCTTTCATATTTACTGTAGTTCTTAAACGTTCAAATTTATCATTTTTTTCATTTTATGACTATAAAGAAGTTCTTTTATTTTTAACAGATGTATTATTATTAGATGATGATTCATTACTACTTGAAGTATTAGAAGAAGAACCTGAACTAATCTCATGAATCTCTTTCTAACTAATCCTATGATTATTATTGAAACCTAATCTTTATAGTGTTTTACTACAAAGGAGACTTAATATTTATATAATAAATATACTCTTCTTATATAAAATTATGGATTAACATGAAATCCAAAATTGTAGCTATTGTAATCTAAGAGTTTGAAATTGCTTTGTATCTTTAACGAGACTTACGTTCGAAAGGGAACCTTTTGATATTGACAGATGCAGAAGCTTGTCGAACTACTTTCCAAATATTTGGCTAATAGAATGTAAATGGACAACTAAAATTTAAAGAAAATAAAACAATTCTATAATTACTTCTAATATAAATGAGTCCATTTGCAAATTTCACAAGTTCTTCCTAATTTTTAAGAATATGTAAGAGAATCAATAAGTTTTTGGAATTTATATAGATGATCCTTATCTTGAGTTATAATTTCTAATAAATCTTATCTACTAATAAAAGCAACTTATGTAAATTTGACAGCTCTATATTATAGAGAATAATCATTATTAGTAATAAATTCAAATTCACCAATAATATCTCCTTTCTTATAAGTACGAGAGAATTTGCCTTAAGTAATAAGATGTTATGTTTCTTTTTGAGAACCTTGTATATGAATAAAACTATCAACTTATCCATTTATTATAAAAATTAGTTTTTTTTCACTTTTATTTTTAATATCAATAATGTCATCTCCAGGTCCAAAATTTTCTTATTAAACTTTTTAACAAAGTTAATTAATCAATGTTTCATTAAATGTATCATTAATAAATTTAGATTAGATGAGAATCTTCTTATATAAATCTATCATAATTTCTTATTTTAATTATTCATTCAAATTATTAAGTAAAGTTTAATAAGATCTCTTTTATGATTATTATGTTTAATAATAGAATTCAAAATATTTTCTTACTTTTAAAGATAATTATAAATTTAATTCTTTTTCTTTAATATAAGAATTAACCTCTTTCATCAATTATTTAAATTGACCCTTTTTCTCTTCCAAATTCTTAAGAATCTCTCCAATTGTAGATATAGAATAACCAAATACACCACAAATTATCATAGCAATAATAACTACAAATAATTATTCAATAGAAGTCTAAGGAACTATATCACCATAACCAACTGTTAATGTTGTTATTACACTCCAATAGATACTTACTATATATCTAGTATGCCAAGGTTCATCATAATAACCATAATGAATCAACCATGAATTATTATCTCCATAAACATCAACTTCTATTTTACCCAATAAATGCCAAGCACAACTACACATATGTGCAACAAATATAATAAAATATATTAATTTAGATAATTCTACTGCTGCCTAAACAGATTCTTTAGCATTCAACATATCTTCCACATTTTAAACCATAGACTTAACTCTTGTAATTCTTAATAATAATACAAATTGTATATAAGGTATATCCAATTAAGATAATACATAAGGTATAGATATCATTAAATCCCACCAAAAATTTTCAGAAACATAATGATGAAATATCTCTTTTCTTGTTGAATGAATTACTCCATGACCATAATATGCAGTATTAAAATTAAGTAGTATTTCAGCTATAAATATGTAACTAGGTATGGTTTCAAAGAATAACCAAACTAAAGTACTTGATTTATCCAATTCAAAACTTAATGACATTGGTATAAAGAATATATTGATTACTATAAAACATACTACTATAGAATCCCATATAATTTTAAATGTACTCTCTGGATATATAACTCCTATTCTATTGAATAAATATTCTATAATAGTCTTAATGACTGAAAATGCTCCTTCCATCTTCTTTAGATTTCTACACATTATATTTTTAAAGGAATGATCATCTATAGTCTTCCCAGATTTGAATTCATTAAAATCACTTGCTTTATCATCAATGTATTTAAATATATGATGATTCATCAATTTTAACTTCAAAGTTTCTGCTTTTGTTTTCAGTTAATATAAAAATCTAGCAACCAATCTGATTATCTTCAAGCTTCCATGTTTCCAAACTGGACTAAATCTATTCAATTTTTATCAACTCATACCCTGGCTCTTTCTAATCCAAATTCAGATTCTCAAAAATAAAAGTTTCCCTTTTATTTGTTATGATATTTTGAATATTTATAGTTGGAGGCTTATAATTGCTTTTTGTCTTACGTAAATTAGAAGATGAAGGTCTATTACTATTATATAAACAATACTTAGCACTTTTGCCATAATCATCAATCATCTAATCAATATCTTCTATTGATCGGCTTCTCTGAAAATATTGCTTCATTTTCACATCTTAATCTCCACTAAATATTTATCTCTTAGTATTTATTAATGAGAATGGCTCACTATCGTAATTCGTAGTTATTTACATATTAGTTATTAATAATTAAGACTAAATTTACATAATACAATATTTATAACGACATTATTCTAAGAACTTCTTGTCTAATAAATAAGATTAACAATTTAATAATACATTCAATAAATAAGATCTTTAAATTTCTTAAACAATTAAATTTTGTTTAGAATCTATTTTATTGATAAACTTTTACGTTTATTGATTGAAATTAATAACATAAATCATATTCAAAAATATATTCACATTAAAATTAACATTCATCTCTATCTTATTATTTATTTAAATTTATATTATTAATTTTCTGTCTAATCAGTAATGATTTATTATTATTAGGATTATTATTATTATTTCTCTCATTATATTAAATACTAAAATAATGTGTTGATATAACATATATCATTTTATTAAATTAATAATCATATTAATTTTATTAATATATATACCACTTTTAAAATATTTATATAGAGCTGAGTTTATTATATTAAATTCTAAATATTTTAATTAAAGAATGTTTAAATTAATTAATATAATTTATATTCAAATATTGAATACTATAATTATTTATAAAATCTGTCTAATAAATAATTTATATTTGAAATAATGAATTAAAATATCTATTCATATTCTTTGTTAAATCTTAATCAAACTTAATAATAAATATGAAATTGAACTAAAATGAGAAATGATTATGTTTAAAAATATAATAATAAATATTAATTAAAATGAAAATATATAAAAAAAATTTATTAATTCAGAAATACTATCCTATAATAAAACCCTTAATAGAGTATTTGAACAAATATTAGAATGAAAGTTGATATATATTCATATTACAGATTGTGGAATTCCAATTAATAATTTTATGGTGACAATATAATTTAAATAAACTAATAAAGAAGAATTATATAATAATAACTTCTATATAATTATTTTGAAAACAATTTTATTTCTATGTTCAAAATTGAATACATATATAATAAGTATACTTATTATAAAGTTATAACAATACAATCTTATAATGATTAGTAAAATGGAATTTAATTCAAAAATTCAGTACAACCCTTTATAATTGAGTAAATAAGATAATTAATTCCAAAAACACTTATTAAAATAGATAGAAATTTATATATTTTGTTAAAATGAAATTTAAAATCTAAAAGCACTTTTCAAATATTATTATGAATATATTGATAATCTTTTAAATATTGAATCAATAAATGAATAACTTAACATTATTTCAAAGTATATTTATTAGGTTTAGTTAAAAGTAATCCAAATATATAATAATGGCATAAGAATTAATCATATAAATCCAGGTTTTTTTATAAAAATTGAGTTAGTCTAATAAAAAATATTGAAGTTCCTTGATTAAAATGTAATAGAGTTTTATATCTAATATATTCCGAATATTAAAAATGTCTTTAGGAAGGGATCTTAAAATAATAGATTCAGTAAGATTAACGAAAATAAGGGATAAAAAAAATTCTTTTGTGTTAAAAAAAGGGACTTATAACTCATCAGATTTAGAATTTTAGAGAGATGATATAATTTAGTTGTTTAGGATAAATTTAATTCCTTTTAGTAATATAATTAGGAATTTATATAAGACCAAAAGAGTTTGTTATGCATAATTAGATCAAAAATCAAGATATAATAAATATTTTTGAAAGCAGTTTTATATCCAATTGAATTTTTAATTAAAGTATATATCAAATAAATATCTGATCTAAATATATATGAAGTATTCTCACTGGATCAAAAAGACAAGAAAAAACAAGGACAAATTAAAAAAGGAATCACCAGAGAGTTCTACAATCACAAAGAAACAAATCTCGAAAGATTCTACGATTAGTATTAGAGAATTGTATAAGGTGTAAAAATGGGAAAACCTTATCAAGGTAGCTAAACAAAGTAAAGGATTATATGAAGAATATGATTGTATTAAGGTTCAAAAGAAAGTTATCAAGTTGGGAGAGAGTGTATTGATTAATAGTGGAGATGCTCATGATGAAGATTATATAGGGACCATAAAATAAATTATATCAATAAAAGAACCCACAACACTTAAACTGATTTGTTTATGTCGTGTGCAATGGTATATGAGAAAAAGTGAAGTGATAAAATCTCATCCAAAAAGTAATGAATGGGTATCAGAACAAGAGTTATTTAAAACTAAACACGAAGATTACATTTTGGCATAGACTGTGATACACTCATGCTAGATTTTTACATGTAAAGAATATTAGGATCTTGATGAAATTGAATCCACTGTTTATTTTAACAGATTAAGTTGGGATATGGAAAAAAAATAATTTTAAGGTTTAGAAACACTTTAAAAATTTTGTTCATGTCAATAACCGGTTAATCCCGATAGAAAATATGTATAGGTAAATGAATATAATCTAAAATAGTGTGATTCTTGTCATTAATGGTATCATTTAGAGTGTTTAGGTTTGTAAGAAGGAGAATTAGATGATTCTGAATTCTTTTGTAAACTTTGTTTATGAGACATACTATTTAATTTATCGATATTTTTATTATTAAGAAAATATAATTTAAAATTCAATATGTAACCATTATTCAAACAAAGAAAACCAGCTAATTTAATCATATAATCCTCTGATGAAGACAAAATAGTCTAATAATAAGTAAACTATTAATATATAATATATAGATTCCAGAATTAGACACTTTTGAAGAATTTTGTAGCAACATTCCAGATGTTGAAAATTAAGAACTCAATTTTACTAAAGAATCTAAATCATTTAGTTCTCATCCTCTTAATTTATAGGAATCTTAAGAATTTCATACCAATCCAAAAAATAGTGATCAAAAATAAGAAGAAATTTAAGAATCTCTTCCTATACAATATATTGAATTTGTTGAGTTTCATCCATAGAGTATTAATTCTGGTTAATCTGAATCTAATCTATAAAGAATTGATTCTTAACAAAGTCCTAAAGACATTATGTAAGAACCTCCAGCTCCTTAAAATAAGAATTTAACTAAATTCAGCTTCCCTTAAAAAGGTGGTTGTTTCAGTAGTTGTAATAAATTCAAAAATTATATTTATTTAGTAAAGAAATAACTTTGTGTAGATTAACCTTTAATTATTAATCATGGAAATTAGAGCGCCTTTGAGGAAACTCTAGTTAAATAGCATAATACCTAAAATATTCCAAAAACATTATAAGATGATTTGATTAAATAAATTAAGGAATTAACTGATTAGAAAAATGTTATTGAAACAACTTTTTAAAGTTAAATCTTGTAACTTTAAACTCAAAATCAAAAATTAGAATAAGAATTAATTCAATAAAAATAAAAGAATTAAACTCTAGTATAAGAAAATATGTTATTGCAATCTAAAATTGAAATTTTAGAATAAAAAAAAAGTGCTGATTTAAATAATATAACTGATTTTTCTAATGATTTATTACCTCATAAATTGGCTATGAATGAAAAATTAGTTTATTTGATGTAAAAATTGAATATCAAAGCATAAGAGAATGCAAAACTTCAATATGAAATTTTGAAATTGCAAAATAACGTATGTATCTATGACATCTATTCAATTAATAGATTGAAATCTTAGAAACCTAAAAGTACTTACAAATCAATACAAATTTATATTTGGAAACCCATAAATTATAATCAAGTCATTCACCCCTAATCTAACCTTAATCTTAAAACAGAGGACAATCTCTAAGTAAAGATAGCAGAACCAGTCTCTTAAATTCATAAAAATATCCCCTCAATTTATCCCTTAATTATGTCTAATAAGGAGAAAGACGATAAGATGTCTTTATTAATAAAAAGAATAGAATTATATCTCCATTGGCTCATTATAGTTCTTTGGGAGAATAATAATAACTTCAATTAACAAGTCTTTAAAAAAATAAAGTATACAAAGAAGATGTCAATTATAATAATAAAATGCAGTAAAAAATAATTATATGAATTAGTACTAAAAATAGTACTTCAGTTGGGGAATTAATATCATTTAAATAGGATTTGACTAACTGTTCCAATATGATCAATAAGGCTTTAAGAAAAGAGTCCTATTCAACATAATCTCCAGATGCCAAAGTTACATAAAAATTCAAATAAACTTTAAATTCAAAAATTGGGACTTAATAAGAAAATTCAAAGTCTTATGCTAGTCTATTATTTTCTTTAGGAGAAAGACAAAAAGATGTTAAATAAATGTCTCCAAAGGGAGGTAATAAAAAATCAAAATAGTAATAATTAAATATTTAAAATTTAGATTATTTGGATTTATTATGTAACCACATCCAAATAGTAGAAAATAATCAGAAATCTTGAAATCAGAGGAATCTCATAAAATGAGTTAAGAATAGCTTAAAATGTCAGATAAGTATTGATATTAGTAAAATAGAAAAAATACATTATAAACTAGTATTGACATATTTTAAATAATGAAGGATATGAGAAATAAAAAAAGTGGAAGTAAATTAATAAATAATATATTATTTTAGTCTCGACAAAATTAAGTTAAAAAAAAGGGCAAGCTGCAACAAGTAGATAATTAATTACTGAAATTAAAAGCAGTAGAACCAATAAACCAAGTTTTGACTGATAAGAAATAGATATTAATAAAAATTTTGTAATTCTATATACACAAATAATAAGAATGATTATAAGAATCATTTAATTTTGAATTGAGGTTACTTTTTCACAATATTCCATCTCATATTTTGATTCTCAATTAAAAAAGGTTATATTTATTGAATTGGAGTTTTATTAGGACTTGAATTCTATTAAGAAATTGCTCTTACTCTTTCTCTTTTAGGAGTGTAAATAGATCTACCCTTCATTAATTTTAAATTATTTAATTATGAATTTAAATAAGTGTCCAAAATTGAGTTATTGTTCTATATTGTTCTTTATCTCTCTGGAGTAAAATTCTATTTTCTTTTTGATTTAGGCCTTTGTTAAGATGTATTCATAACTAAAAAATCCTTTTTTTTCGCTTTGTTTTCAAAACTTAAACAATTAATTTTAGGTGTTTGTAACTTTTTTGTGGTTAATAAAGTTTCTAAAATGAAATCTTCGAAATTTTATTTTGAATTATCATTTACTGAAATAGATCTAAATTATTTATCTTTCTTAAAATTTAGAGTAGAACCTTTTAAAATAGATTTCAATTCTGTTTTTTACTATTTTTCTTACGTATTTTAAATTGTTTATATTTATTATATTAAGTTAATAGACCAGGTTACATTTAATTTTTATCCAGTTTGAATTGACAAACTCCCAAGTGTTTTTACCAATAAAGGTGCTTATTATAAAGAATTTAAATAGGTATTTTAAATAACCTAAATTTCTTAATTTTCTTTATTATAATCCCAATGTCTACTTATTTCTTTGTTTTTGAAGTATTCAGTTTCAAAATTCATTAATTATTTTAAGAATGCTGCTCTAATTTCAAAGTCTTTCCTTCTTGAATTTAAAAATTATAGTGTTTTATATAAGCTCCAACTAAATCTTAAAAATAATTCAGTAAGAAAAGTTACTTGTACATTAAATACGCTGTTAAGGCTGTTAAAGCTCTACTCTATCCTCTAAGTGAAAAAAATAATACACCCTCCCCATTATTGATGGCTGTTTCAATAAAATTATGAATTTTTTCTATATTTTCAATTGAAACAATTTTCTAAATGTATTTGTTTTTTTACTTGGTCATCAACATCTCTCCAATAAAAACAGAGAGTGTTTCCATTGCCATTATATGTAAGTTCAGATGCAGCACAATTAATGATGTTATTAATTTTATTCATTTACAAAAAATCTCTTTCCTCATCAATATAAAATATTATATTTACTAATGGAGCACGAAGGTTTCCAACAAAAAGGCCATCTATGATTTTAAATGCATATTGTAAGATGACTCTCTACATAAGTAAGTAAATATATATTAATTATTTTTTCAATTACATCATATAATTATATTTGTATAGAAAAAGATAAAAATGATGTTACCAAATTAAAAAATTAAATTCATAACAACCTAATATTTCTGATGAAATCTAATAAAATAAAAAAAACAATTAAATATTAAATCTAAAGTTAAATATTAATTTAAAATGATAATTATAAAATTTATTTAGTTATACAATTTATCAATCTTTTTCTTCTTCCTCTTCTTCTTCTTCAATATCAAAACATTCTTATTCAATTTTATTGTCTCGAAACAAACTAAGCATGTTTTTCTTTTCTATTAATTCATCAAAAATAAGTTCGAATTTATTGTTTTCAATTACATTATCAGGAATAAATAGTTTTTTGTTTTAAGGCCATTCTTCAAAAAATGGAGGAGGGAAAATTGGATCTACAGCGATCCTAAATAGATTTTCTACCATAGTTGGTATTATTCTACTAAGAAGAGGACAAGATTATTCAAGACATGGATTAGTATTGGCTTCAATTAACCATAATTTAAAATTCTCATCTATCATAAAATCTAATCCATATAACTAATATTATTTAATAAATTTTAATACCTCAAAACTATTAATTCTTCTATGAGGGTCTATTTTACCATAAGTTGCCTTCATCATATCTAAGGCTGCAGATCTCATTTTGGGATAAATATCAATAAAAAAATTGAATTTAGAATTTGGATAATTACATTCAACATATCTTTAGAACTCTAAATAAGAAATCTTATTGCCTGGTTCATGTTTACCATAATCTTAATCTTTTGATTAAACTGCATCATTTGTCAAATGTACAAATCTATCTAAACATTTAGTAGTAAATTCTTTAGATGATGTTCTTATATATCCTTCTTAATACCAATAACCTTTAAATATTCCATTTTAAGAAGTGAGTAACATATAACATCTAATATCAAATTTTCGTTTATTATACAAAAAAGGATTATCAATATATTATTAAACAATATAAGTTCTTTATCTACCTTCTTAAATTTCTTCACTTATAATTTTATTTATTTCATTTAAATCATTACAAACAGTAATACCATTACCTCTATTAGTCAATTCTCCTGGTTTTATTATCCAAAGATTAAGGGGTAATTTCTTTTTATCTTTTCTATCTCTATTCTTTTCAATTTCTCTAAGTTCTTCATTTCTTTTATTATAATAATCCAAAAATCTTGAGTATTCAATATCACTTAATCCTTTTTGAACATGAAAAGTTACAGGTAACAATTTATTATAATCTTCTTTAATTATTTAAAAATAATGTCTCATATTATAAAACAATGCCTTTTTATTACCTAAATGCCAATTATCTTCCATATGATTATGCATCTTTTAGTTTCTACTATCAAGTCTTTGAATAGTACTATATTATTTAATATCCTTTAGTAATTTTTCAGAGCAATCACTAAATATCAATTAGCTATCAAAACAGTTAATTTCTTCCATATAATTGACTAATTTCTATAGATCTTAAGCATTTAATATTCTTTTCATTGAATAATAATTTGGTGGTTTCTTCTATTGATGCTAAGAAGAACTCTACTATTTATGAATTCCTCCAGTTATGCTCAATTATTTAGGTCTTACATCAATATCTGAATCACTTGTATCTCCAATTGTTTCCTCATAACTCAAAATAACAGAATCTGAACTTTAAGTTCCTGAATCCATATTATAAGGATGTAATTATTCAATACAAATATTCTATTTCAATTATGTCCATGACATATTGACTTTTATTGTATCTAAAGTTTCTACTTCAGACCACCACCATCTTTAACGAAATATATTTTTGACTAAACTTCCATTATTTCCAAGACCTACATAATAATAATAGGCTGGAACTTCTAATTTATTGGGACAAGAAATGCATTAATTATTTGAAAAATTGATCTTATTCAAAAAACAACGATATGATGTATGACGTAAATTCAACTTCTCTTTTTATATATTTTATTACTGAATAATATTAACTTAATTTTATTTCTTTTTTTTTCTTGGAATTATTTTTTTATCAATTTGGATAGGATATTATTATTATTATTATTGTTGTTGTTATTATGGTTATGATAAATGTGAAGCACTATGTAATTTCTTATCTTTAATTGTTTTTTATTAAGGAGTATATATACTCAATTATTTTGTTAAATTCTTTTGAGGATTCTTTATTGGACTAACATTTGAAGTTTCTTTTTAAGGAGTTCCAGATCTACTTGTTGCTTATTCTTCTTTATCTTCTTTTGATTTTTACATTAAAGGTGTAGATGAAGTTCTTCCCATCTTTTAAATACTTTGTTCATTTTCATATGTTGACTTTTATTCACCTTATATAAATCCTCTATTCTTTCTCACAATTGTTCTTTATATTGTTGGACTTATTATAATAAATAAAGCTTACGTTTCAATGAGAGAACTTTTAAAGGTTTCTACTTTTTCTTTTGATTAGTTCTGTCTCTCTTTGAGTTTTAATTTATCAGCATATAATCTCAAAGGTGGAAGAATTTTCTTACCTATACTATTCATTATCATTTATTACTTTTTTCAAAATCCTCTATGGTTTATAGAGCCTATTATGTCAGTAACTCTTCTCTTATTATTTTTTCATCATAACTCTACTTTATTAAAATACTTGATGAATTATCATAAGGTTTTGTAGTTGACACTTTTTATTAAGTGGAAAGCATTCCTCTATTAATAAAAGCTGTTAAAATTTCAGAACTTGTTCTATCTTTGCTTGATTGAATTTTAGTTCTTTGTGAGATAGATAAATGTTCCAAACGTTGTGCTTATGGTTTTGAAGCCATGAATTATTTTTGATGAAATGAGTAAAAGTCCTTACTATTAGAGAATGTATCAGCCATCTTTTATGAGTATCTAGGTTGTATTATCATATTGTTACAAAAAAAAAACAATATAACTTTAAAATAAATTTATATGATGTAAAGTGAGCAAAAGGGGTAGAATAATAGTTTACACTAAAAATCCATTTTAATATCCCAAAATATATTATTAAATTTATGGACAAGGCAAAAATCAATTATCTTTTAGAAGGAGAAGTCCTAGTAAAAGGAAAGACATTTGGGCTTTGGCAACCAAAGAAATACATAATTGATCAAGAACTTAGAATATTTTCAATAAAAAGTTCAAAATAAAATAAAAATTACCATCTTGCAAATTATTAAGTAAAAGAAGATTCTCATTCTTGATAGATAGCAAATGTAGAAAGAAAAAATAATAGATTTCAATTTGAATTGATTTCAACTATAGGTGAAAAGAATATATTAATGGGATCAGATAATGAGAAATTTGCTAATGAGCTTATGTTGTTCTTAAAAAAAATGTGTGGATAATAACTACGAACTTAAAGTTTATTTGAACCTAGTTTATCCTCTAAATCAATATGTATAATATATTTTATTACACTACAGCATCACTTAGAGATTACGATTATGAAATTCCATAATTTTTTGATATCCCAGAAATTCGAGATGCGTATATTTATATTCTTATATATTAATTTAGTATTCAAAATATCAAAACAAAATCTTACTTATTAGAATAGTATGAGCTAATTCAAAATCAAGTAGTGAAGATTTATCGTAATAAAAACAATTAACTCAATTTTAAAGTATTTCTAACTTTACCAGGAAATTGTATTATTATTATTCATAATTAGGTTTAACAAAATGTTAAACATAATTGTTTCATACATAATATGATTGGAATATTCATAATTTAAAAGAATATACTTAAATTCAAGAATTCAAATCTGATAAATCCTAAATGATAACAGAAATACGATTAATCAAAAATTGGTTTTAGTTTAAAAGAGAATTCACATATTTAAGACATGTAGTAGAATTTAAAAAAAAAGAAAATATTAAAATTGTTATAGAAAAAAAAGTAGATTAAAAAATACATTAAGGTACTGTTTCTGGAATATTAAAATTTGCTGTTTGGGGTTTATTCTATGAAAATAATTAAACTAATATTGTGTTATTTACAGAATAAAGTTATAATGGTTTAGCTTTTATAGAAGAAGATTCAATATTATCATAATAATATTTTTTGCAATATGAAAACATAATAAAACCATAAAAAATAGATTTTGATAAATAACCTATATAAGATTAAAATTCATCCATTATTCCAAATAATAGTCCTTAAAATGAATTAGCAACTTAAAAATAAAAAATATAAAATAGAAAAGAAACAAAATAGAATTCTTGTAAAATTGAATAAACTGTAGATATTTCTAAATAATCAATTTAAAATTAAAATAATTTATAATAACCTATTCTGATATCATCTCCATAATAGATACCAAATTAATAAATTTAAATTTAATCACCATAATAATTGACATTACCTTCTAAAGATAAAAATATTCCATAAATTACAAACTTAAAAGATGATGATAAATAAGTTTAACATTAGTAAATTAATATGTAAAAATCAGATAAATTAAATGATATTAATTAAGTTTAAGGAAAAACTGATTAAAATAATCTTTCTTAAGGTACATTAGAATAAATTAAACAAAAGAAAACATCTAGTTCTTAAGAGTCATCTTAAATAGTTACAAATAATATTTCATAAAATATAATATTTCAATAACCAAAAATAGAAGATGATTGTGAAAATGATGATATTTAACCTGAAAATGAGGGATCTGATGGAAATATTACTTAATTTTATGATTGTGAAGATGATATAGATGCTATGAATGATAAATTATTTATTGGATAATAAGATCAATAAGCTAATAATGCTGATTAAAGTGTGATGGATGTTAGAAATTCAATTACATAAAGATAACCTAAAGGTTAAAGTAATTAAACTTAAAGTTAAAGTGATACTATTTAAAATATTGAAGATTGGGTAGAAAAAAAGATGTAAGCATATTTTAGTGGGAAATTTTGTTAAATTGCTATAGATATTGAACATATTTTGAATCCATTAGAATCAGATATTAATGTATATTTATATTTAAATAATAAATAAGAATAGGAAGTATATGAAAGAATAAGAAGGAGGACATTATATATTTAGAAAAGATTTTATGAGAGATGAAAAAAATGGTGGATTGAAATGTATAAATGAGATTAAAGTAAATGCATAGAAAAGTGTAGTCAAATTTTTATTAGCTAGAATAGGTAAATATATATCATAATATAAATTAAAGGAACTTCACTATTGATGGGAAGATCTCTTACTAGTATATCAATGCCTGTAACTATATTTGAATCTAGATCTAATACTGAAAGAGCTTGTAGTTCTTTAGCCTTTGCTCCTGTGTTTTTGGATGAAGCTGCTATATCAAAGGATAAATTCTTTAGGATTAAATAATGTGCAGCATTTTCTTTTGGATTTATCTTTTCATATTTATCTATGGAAAAAGTAATATCAATTTCTAATATTTTTATTAGCCTTTCAATCCTATATTAGGAGAAACTTTTTAAGGTTATTTTGATCATTGTCCTATATATTGTGAATAAATTAGTCATCATCCTCCAATATGTATTATATAATATTATGGTCGTAAATATAAGTAAAATTAAACAATATATGAATAGAATTGATGCTCGTTTAGAATTAGTTGCTAATTTTCATTCAAATTCAGTTGTTGGAAGAAATGTTGGTGAAGTTAAAGTAATATTTGATAACCCTCCTTAAGAAATTATTATTCTATTAGCACCTGGTTGTATTTATGGAACAACATTTGGTGATAAATCAATGGATTTTCTAGAAAAATAATTTCTATTAGATTTAGATAATAAATTGATTATGGAATGTGCATTTAAACCAGAAAAAAAATATTGTCAATATTTCAATATTGAATATCTTCCATATTCAGATTATGTAGCTGGAGGAGTCTGTGAAGTTACAGATGCAGCTGTTGGTAGATATTTAAGAGAAGGTTATAGAAAATATAAGGGTTTAGATTTGAAAACAGAAGTGAAATCAATAAAAAATATTATTAAGGGTGTTTGGAATTAAGAATTAAAAGTATTTAAATCATTTTTTATTTAAGTTTGATAATCAAAAATTGATATCTATAATGACTGATTTTCCAATTAAATTAGAATTGGCATAATATCCATTACCATCAGATGCAAATTTCAGAATGGATGTACTAATGTGGAAATTAAGAGATTTTGATTAAGCATAATAATGGAAAGAGAGACTTGAAATATTTTAAAGATAAGATAGAAAATTGAGAGAAGCTATGGGACCAAAAAAAAAGAGGAGATGAGTTTATAAATAGAATTATTTCTACTTTTCATATTATAAAATTTGATCTTAAATGTAATAAATAATTTCTTATTGAAAGAGTAATGAATATTAATTTTTAATTCAATCAATTTAAAATGAAATCTAATAATTAATAATATAGATTAACAATAATTATATATGTTTAACATATTTATATTTTCCAATTATTAAATTCTTAAATTTGTTTTTCTATTAGAAATATAATATTTATGGGTTCCTAGAAGTTTCCTTTCTTAAAAGTTCTAATTATCATGTTGATAATAAACTCACTTTCTAAATTAGTGTAGTATTTAGTAAAATATATTAATGTAGGATTCACAGAATATTTTATCTTGAATTTTATTTTCTAATTGTGAATATTTTCATTTTTGTTATTAAAATATATGTCTATAAAAAAGTAAAAAATTGGTTTTAATTAGACACTTGATATAATTACCAAATTTAGTTATTGAAGAAGAAGAGGAACCAGAGTTTGATTGTATTATTCCATCAGCAATCAAATTAATATAAATTGAAATCTCTCCAAATAAATAATAACTTTCAGAATTGCAACAACTGAAATATTTGATTGATGACAAATAATATTTTTCTGCTTATTAGATGAAGTAAGAACTTTTTCATAGCTATTCAAATGATAATGAGTATCTCAATTACACAAAGGATATTTTTGAGTTAATTGATGATGATATAGAAGAAATTAAGGAACTTACTAAATGGTTTGAATTATAGGGTATTTATTATAATAATTTATTAAGATGGATGGTCAATTTAATAATAAGATAGCAGAATGTAAATCAGATATTAATAATTACCCAATTCACCAAGAGTTGTAGCTAGAATTGACACAGAAATTAAAATTCCTTTAGATATTTTTATAAGTCTTATTTATGAGACAGAATTATATCCATAATGGTTTCCTTTCTGCAAAGACTCTAAAACTATTTTGCAACCAGACAAAGCCACAAAAATTTTACATATGCATTCATCACCACCTGTTATATCTGATAGAGAATTATGTGTAAAAGGATGGGGAGTTAACAATCTAGAATATGATGGAAGTGTTCTTATTTTGAGTCATTCAATAGATAAGAGAACAAAATTATTAAAAAGATATGGGTATATCTATTAATTAATTTTTTTTGAGTTTCTTTTCCAGAAGAACCAAAACATGTTAGAGCTGATTTAAATGTATTTTGTACAAAAGTTAAACCAATAGCTTTTGATCATCATTTAGTAAGTTTAGTAATTTGTATTGATTTAAAATTAAAATACATACCAGACTTCTTACCAAATTATATGCTTAGAAAATTTGCAGTATTTATAATATATTTATAATAATTAGGGTGTTATGTTTGATAAATTAGTATCAAATTCAAAAAAATATAAAGGATCTGTATGGGAAAAGAAAAAGAATGAAAGTTCAGAATTTTATGATTGGTTGAATTAGAAATTTAAATAATATGAAGATAAACTAAAAAAATGATTTTATTTTACAAAATATATGATAATTATTTAATTAAATATAAACAATTATAACATAAAATATTCAATTAAAATCATAAATCATCTTTAGATTTTTTATTTTTTTTCTTACCTTTTTTTAATTCTTTTTCTAATTCTTTCTTTTTTAATCTTTCTTCTTCCAAAATTTCTTTCAATATTTCTTCATCAAAATCTGATAATCCAGATTATTAACTTGCTTCTTTTCTTTTTTAAAATATCTCTTCACAATTCTTTTCTATAATTTATATAGAGTTTATATTTATATTACTAGATTATCCCTTATATTATTTGTCAATAAATTTACTAATAGAATCATAGTCGAATCTACCAATTAATTTAGAATAACTAAATTAATAATTATTATTATTACATTTTTTTATTACTAGAATAAGCAACAAAATTAGGTAATGCATCATCTGAAATATCAAATTTTAATAATAATTCATCATGACAAGAAGCATCAATAAAAACAAAAGATGCTTATTTTGATCCATGAGTATTTTTAATTTTATCTAATACTTCTAATTAATATTCCCATTTTGTTAAAATATCATCATGTTTCACTTATTTATGTTCACCATTCAATAATGCAATATAACATAATGTTTATTTCTTTTCACAATATTCTTCTAATTATTCTTAATTTTATATTTCTTAAACTTTTTTATTAGATGTCTTTTTTGATTCATCAAACTAAATATTAAATATTATTATACTGAATCTAAAAATGATTTAATTTCATCATAACCATGTTTTCCTGTAAATAATGCTTATTTTACTTAATCAGGTTTTAATTCTTCTTCTAATTCTTTTTTATCTTTTACATCTCTAAATATTATAGTAATTGCTGGTTAATTTGGTATTTAAAATTGATCAATAACCTTTTAAGAAGCATTTTTAAATGATAAAAATTTATATTTACCATGATATTCTTACAATTAACTCAAAACTCTATAAGTTAATCCAACTTATGGAGTTTAATAAAAATAAAGTACAACTATATTATTATCAGTTATATATTAACTCAATTACATTTACAATGATTATTCATTAATATTAATAGTTTTATCATCAATTAATTCTTATATATCTTTATTTATTTCATCTAATGAATATTCTTTTGTAAATGAAATTTTAGATGCTCTTTTTTTTGCAGTATTTCCAACCTAATAAAATCTAATACTTGGATAACTTTTAATTTATAATTCTTTAATTAATTCTTCATCTTCTTATGTATTAACTTATAATTCATAATAATCAAATAAAGATTTATATTTTTTTATTGTATCTTCCCATGCTTTATGAGGTGTCTCTTTATAAACATGTAAAAATGCTGGTTTATCATTTCTTAATAATTGTTTATTTAAAATATTTTGATCTAATTTTATAGCTGTAATCACATTTTATTTTTCATTATTTTTTTCTTAATCATCTTATTTTTATCTTCTATTTTTTCTCTCTTCCTATTTCTTTGATGATTATTCATTAACTTATTCATATGGAATTCTATCTTTACTAGCCAATCCTCTAACAAATTTCTTTATTGGTTTAAATAATAAATCTCCATCAAATATTTCTCTATTATAAGTATTATCTCCATTATTCTCTAATCCTACTAATTATGGTAAATCTTTTATATCAAATTCATCTAATAGAGATTATGTTTCAGGACTTGCAACAATCTCACCAAATTTAACTCTTTCCAAATAATGTATATTCATGGCTTTAAGTAAAGGAGAAGTTTCTTTCCTTTTTGTAAAAAGAATCACTTTATTCAATTTTGAATCAGATGTTTCAAATTTTTTGAGTTCTTCTAATGTATTTATTCTAATGACATGATTTGGTATGAATTTATATCCATATTATCCCAAACTTTGAGGAGATGCTTCTCCTTAAAATCTATGTTCTGTAGCAATCATTTTTTCATTTGTATATGGATTGATTGATTAACGAGGAGGTTCAAAGAATGTAATTTATGGTAAATGTTATATCACATCAGAACTACAATATGGTATCTACTCACTAAATTTATATTTCATATAAATACTTTGATTTAGGATCCTTATTTATTTCATCACAATTTGTTCCATATACATTTATTATCCCTTCTTAATCTTCAGCAACTTTTTCTATTAATCCAGCAGCTCTTTGGCAATTTTCACATTAATCTGAATAAAAATATACAAGTGAAACAAATTCTGATTCTAAAATATCTCTAAAATCTTGTAATTTATTGGCATTTTTTATGAGATAAGAATTCTCAAATAAAGCTACACTTATTGAACACAGAACAGCTAAGAATATGATTTTATACATATTTATTAAAAATATTCTAGAATAAATAATTTACGTGTTAAGTATTTTATAATTCATTTTTTTAATATAATAAAACTCTTTAAAAATTCTGTATAAAACTATATTCTATAAAATAGAATTAAATATTATCAAATTTTAAAAACAACCAAAGCCCTTTTCCTTTAATACAATATCATGTTAATGTCTTAAATGGATTTTATCAATATATAGATAATAAAATATTTGATTTTAAGAATTATATTATTGAATATCAATGTAATGTTATTATATCTAAATTATTTAAAATATCTTTAGGCTATTTTATAAGATTCATTTAAAAAAAAAACATCATTATTATAAATAATTAGATTAAAAATAAATATAGAACCCAAAAAACTTATTTCAATATTATGACTTCTCCTCAAATTAATGATAATCTAATTATTTCAATATCAATAAAATAATAAAAATATATAAATAAAGGGATCCACAATCTTAAAATAAATAAATTAATCTAATATATCACACCAGTAAAAGAAATAATTAATCTATTATAAAATTCAACCTTTATAAATAGTTTAAAGTATTTAATCATATAGAGTAAGACCTTATAAGAAACAACAATTAATTTTAAGAGTTCAATAGATTTTTTATTTAACTTGAAATGTTAATTCTTAGTCTGATTTTTAATAGAGTTTTATCTCTAAGTTGAAAGATAAATGACAATAATAAAGAAAAATACAGATTTAATTTAGGTAAATTGAAATTAAATTATATACTAAAATTATTAAAATGTAAGCCAACATATAATCAAATTTAGAAAAGAGAATAACAATAGAATCGTAGCCTTTGAATATGGTTAAAATGTATGGAAGATTTTGAGAAAATGAAAATTTTATAGAAGAAGTTGCATAAATTTTTAAAATCTATTGAATAAATAACTAAATATATAATAATAATTATTATTATAATATATAAAAAATGTGTAAAGAAATTGTTATAAAAAGTGAATTTCAATTTCCTTCTTCTATTTGTTGACCACCTCTTCTAATCCATCTTACTCTTTTACCATCTTACCATTCTCCTTCTTTCTCTGCTCTAGATGAACCTATGTAGATTCCTCTTCCATGTTACTTTCCATTTGACCAATCACCTTTATAAACCTAAAAATCTTAAAAAAAATCATACTCTACCATCAGGCCATTTAAATTCACCATAACCATGCTTCTTATCATCTTTATATTAACCCTCGTATCTTCTGCCATCCAACCAAGTAAAAACCTATAATTTTTATAAATAACCATACCCCTTTTCCATCCATTTTATTATTTTTCCATTCCCCAACGTATTTTCTACCATCTTCCCAACTATACTCTCCTTAACCTTAAATATTGTTTTAGTAAAAGTCTCCCACATAAACAGAACCATCAGCCCATTTGAATGTACCCCTGCCATCTTTTTTTCCATTTTTATATTATCCTTAGTAACTAGCACCATCTGGCCATATCTCTTATCCTTCCCCATTCTATCTATCATCTTCCCATTATCCTATATATTGAGCCCCATCCATATGAACATATTTTCCCTAGAATAAAATAAAAATCTTACTTAACCATGAGCTTTATCATTTCTCCATTCTCCTTCATAAATATCACCATCAGAATGGATTAATCTTCCCTTACCACATGCCACATTTTAGTACCAATAGCCTTCATACAAAGATCCATCCTACCATATTTGTTTTCCTCTGCCATGTCTCTATCTAGATATAATAAATGAAATAAATTATACCCATTTTTCCATTAACCTATATAAACACTTCCATTCTCAAATTCATATGGACCCAAATGTGGCAAGTCTTTGTACTCTTCTTAATCTTAATCGTATACAAAATCGTCTAATTTCTCCAAAACCTTTGTATAATTACAATATACTTGTCTAGTTCGATCTGTCAAAAAATCAGGTACCTTTTCAATTTTTCTTACTCTGTCATTTGGAGCATGCTAATTAGCTCCAGCACTTTACTCTGGACCTTTTGTATATTAAACTTCTTTAGCTGTCACTATTGGTTTATCTTCTTATTATGAATGACTTTCCATTTTTTTAGGTTCACTACTTTATTTTATACAATTATCTGAAATTTGTTCTGAGCTCTTTTGACTTTCTTTTATCTTCTTCACTTCTTCCCTTGCTTTATGTCCTCTTATATGTGCTAAAATGATTCCAACCGAATTTACCTTATATTTTTGTAGCTTTCTCCTTAACTAAATTTTCATCTAACTATTCATCCTATTTTTTATCTAGTTCTTATTATTAACCTGCTCCAACATTTATCTGTGTTTTTTGATCACCACACCATCCTTATTATCCACCACAACAACTTCCCATAATCTGTTATGCCGTAATTAATATAAAAATTATCTTAAATTATATAAATTTTGCAACTAAATCATTCTTACTCCACGACCACTTTATCGACTAATTTCAAGATAAATTAAATAAATTTAAACTTGATTTAAAATTAATCAAACTTTTTAAAAATAATTAACTTAAAATCCCAAAGAAAAAAAATTATTAAATCAAGATTCAAATTATGGCAACTTCACCTCCTTTCCTAATCCATCTAACACGCTTTCCATCAACCCATTCTCCTTCCTTTTCAATCTTTGATTTCCCTATATAGATACCGATCCCATGCTACTTTCCATTCTACCAATATCCTTTGAAGATCTCATATTTATTTCATAAATACTCTCCCATCTGGATAATACAACACACCATATCCTTATTTAACACCATTGACATAATCACCCTCATACCTCTTTCCATCTTTCCAATAAAAGGTCTTTAAATTATCAATATACAAACTTACTCCTTTCCCATGCATCCTATTGTCCTTGTATTATCCAACATATCTCTTTCCACCCACAATCTTATAATCTCCATGACCTTCAAACCTATTATCTTAAAATTCCCCTTCATAAATGGATCCATCTGCCTCTCTTAAAATGCCCATTCCATTCTTCTATCCATTCTTATAGTCTCCTTCAAAAGTAGCTCCATCTGGCCAAAACTCTTTACCCTTTCCATGCTATTTATCATTCTCCCAATATCCTTAATACTTAGCTCCATTCTAATGAATGTAAGTACCCTACTATTAATACATAACAATCTTACAAAACCATGAACTTTATCATTCTTCCATTCTCCTTCATAAATATCTCCTTATGCCAATAACAATCTACCTTTACCATGTTAACAATTATTGAACCAATAACCTTCATAATATGATCCATCTATCCAAAATTGTCTTCCTCTTCCATGTTTTTAACTTTATAAACTTAAAATTGTATACCAATTATTCCATTGACCTTCATATATTACATCTCCTATCAACAATGGTTTTGAAAAAGGACACTCCATAAATAAACTATCCTAATCGAAAATGAATGGATCCAACTTATCAAGAACCTTTGATATAAAGAGCATTTTAATACACTTTTAATTTTTTCTGAATATTTCGAGCTTATATTAACTTCTTTTACATTGAACACTGGAATATGCTATTAACCATCCATATTAAATTTCAAAACATTTTATTAGTTCTTAACATTTTCTTTTTAATTAGATCTATATTAATAAATGAAGGTTTCATCTGATGTTTAAGCTAATGCCTTTATTTATGATTTCTTCATTTTCTTCCTTATAACATATCCTCGATAAAATTCTTAGATTAATTATTTTTTGAAACATACTCTAAATCTGTAAAGCTTTGCGATTCAATAGACCTAAATCAATTTTCGATGGATCTTAGTATGACAAATCATAAGTTGCTATCTAAAAATTTGCATTTGCCAAATTATGGCCTCCACAACAATTACCCATTAATGTATTAAATAATAGTAAATTAATTAAAATTATAAATAATCAATAAGCACACCCTTTACTTGTAAACTTTGATATTTCTTTGCCAAGTCGATAGAATACAAATTAAAAAGGAAAGATTAATATTATTATTAACAAGATCACTAATTCTGCTAAAAGAAAATAAATGCATTTGGATAGACTAATATTGAATATTCAAATACCAAAATTTTGGCTTTTTTGATTAATACAATTTCTTGTTTAGTCCTACAAAAGGCTTAACTATTGATTTACAAACAGCTTTCAAAATCAATTTAATTATTAAAAGAGGACCTCTAAGAATAAAAAGAACAAGACGAGGAGCAAAGTAAATTTTCCTCATTTTATCAGGATTATCAACTATCTTTGATGTTTTAAAACGACCATTTGACCAAACTATTTTTAAATAACATAATTTTACTTGCACATCCCCATATTGACCAATATTTATAATGATTTGGATGATATGGCTATGAACAAATCCAACAAAATTCAAATGAACAAGCACAAGTCATATGATTACAACCAGCATTTTTTTAAATATGTGATTTACATTTAGGACAATATTTAATTGAATATTTTGTTAAGGCTTATTTAAAATCATATTAAATAGCATCCTAATTATATTTTATTAAAAACAACCTCACATTATATTCCTTAATGTGCAATTTAACCACAAGTAAAACAAATCAATTAACCACATTAACATTAGGTTATATTAGTACTTGGATCTTTTTCAATGAAACGATCACAACCTATTGCTGGACACCATTTTTTATTGGGATCATTTTCAATTTCATACTTTCTCTTAAAAACTAAATATTATTGAAATCTCTATTCATTAACAATTTATTTAATAATATCTTCTGAGAATATAACTTTACAACCTTCTTATAAACATAATATATTATTAATTTTGGCAATTTTAATTTTATCTTCTAAGTATTCTTTGTAACAACTCCTTTAATATAATATAATAATTTATTACAAACAAAACTAATGTTCACATTCTAAAAGCTGAACTAATTTCTCAAAATTTGAACTACAAATAGGACACATAGTATATTAATCAAATTATTGAATTTATTATTCCTCTAATTGATTATTATTAATATTATTATTAAACTATTCTTATGAAAAAATTGAAAAAGAAAATATTTTTGGTTGTGATTCTTTATATATATTTTACTATTACCTATTCTATCATTATTGTCATCTTCATTAGAATTTTAATCAAAATTTATTAGAGCTAATTCTCCCTACACATTCCCTTATGGTATTTCATTTGCAACATCTGGTGTATTTTACATCTTAATTTGAACTTCATTGTTATTGATTGCATCTTATGTATTCTATCCTCTTTCTTACTCAACTATTTATAATACAGAATTCCTTGCTAAATCTAAATCCTTATTTTAATTCTCAGATAGACTTTCTTTTATAGCTTCTTCGTTTTGACTTACTTCCTAATAAGAATGATAATTTATTATCTCCCCTAATTAATCTGATTTAGACATTTAAATGATAAAATGATCCCTTTAATTAGAATTAAGTAAGACCTGATTACCTTATTCTTTGATAGTGTTTAATTTCTGATTTTATAACCATTGTTCACTTTTACTTCTAGTCATTTTAACATTTCTCATTATTATATCATTTGTAGATATCATCTAAAGTACTAAATACACTTTAATTATTAAATATGTATTTAATTATAATATGATCAACTCATTTATCAAATAATATTCTTTTTTCTGATCTTTTTATACTAAATATTTAAGTTATTATTTTTATTAATATCTTTTTATTTTGTTATAAAATTGACAAGTATCAACCTTAAAAGATATATCATAATTTGATAAATTTATATAGAAAATAACATTTATTTAATTTAAAGTAAAGAAATATATAATAAATCTATTTCCATTAATTTATGTTTTTATATCTTAATTAACAATAAGAACATTTATTATTAGAAATTATATAGGAAGTGAATATAGATTGAAAAATTAAGATATTTATATAAATAGAATAAAAATAAAATATTTATTCAATACTGTAGAATTTTAATATAATAATAATAGCAAATATTTAAATTTAAAATAACAATTTTTTCTAATCAATATTAAATTAATATAGAATATTGATTAAGATTAATTATTTTATAAATTTGGAATATTTTTGGGGATAATAATCTCTATTTAAATTTATAGTGGAATATAATTAATATTAAAAAAAATAAGATATTTGTATAAATATATTGAATTTTATAATTTATTAAAAATAGATATTTTAATAAAATCATTAAGAATTTATCCTAATTATTCAATTATAATTTATAGATTTCAAATAGTAGATATTTAGTATATATTTGATGATTTAATACTCTCCATGAATGAATTCTTGTATTCAACTAACCCATCTTATGAATCTATAAATTAAAAAAATACATTAAAAATATTATTTTAATTTATGGGCAAAAAGGAAAAGGGAAAGCAAAATCCATTAGGGGAAGTGAGCAGAGATTATACTATTAATCTTCATAAGGCTGTTCATAAGGAAACTTTCAAGAGAAAGGCTCCTCGTGCTGTTAGTCACATTATCAGATTTGGTATTTGAGTGAAATTTAATAGAATAGCTCAAAAAAATATGTTAACAGAGGATGTAAGAGTTGATCCATAATTGAATGAAGCAATTTGGAAGACAGGTATACGTAATTTACCAAGAAGAATAAGAGTGAGGTATATTGATTTGATTTATGATTTGCAGATTATAAAGAAAGAAGAAGGAAGAAGATGATGGAAAAGGAAAATACTTTACTCTTGCTTAGTATGTTCCAGTTGATACATTTGCAAACCTTAAAACAGAGATCACAAAAGTTTAATGATTTATGTATATTGTACAATATAATATTAATAATTTAATTACTTTCTTTTAATTTATATACAAATTAATAAAAAACTGTGACTGATGCAATAATTAGTTTACTATAATTTATATTGTAAATGAACGAAAATAAGAAAAACAGAGTCTTTTCATTTTAAATAAAAAATACTTCAGGTGTACTATCTGAAGTATTAGATAGCTAATTATCGACTACTAGATTCTAAGGAATTGAATCATCTCATAATTCATTAAAGCCCAATTTCTTTTTTTAAGAGAGTGAATAAATATAATCACCTAGAATATCAACTTAAAGATCTCTTTCAAGACTTCATATAAATTCTTTAAGTCCAAAGAACAGCTACATTTATTCAAGGAAATCAATATTAACAGCAATTAATTCTCAGTTAGGAATGTTGTATCATTTTGAAAAATAATATGCTGAATGTCTAAAATCCAATTATCAAATAGGTGTTATTGAAAGTAAAAAACCATGTTTCATAAGGTTTATTTAATTTGATGGTGATTGCAGTTGAACAAGATAATATTGATTTACTGATAACTTTTATGCGTTTATGTGCATTAACATTTATTTCATTTTAAGAATGGACAAAAGCACTTCTATTTTTCTAACATTGTAAATTTTTAAGTGAATTTACTCGACAATTAGATGTGATCTAATGGACATTTCTTTAAATAGGAATTTTATGTAAATATATCAAAAAATATGATATTGGAAAAATATTCATTAAAAAAGTAATTAATAAAAATAATAATACTTAGTCTTTAGAATATTCTTGGTTAAATAAAGATTTAGATTAGGAAATTATTTGTTATGAAGAATTAGGCAAATTATGTTTTCTTAATTATGAATTATAAACAGCTAAATCATTACATGAAAAAAGTATGAAAGGAACTTTTGAAAAGGAATAATCTTCTTTAAGATAAGTATCTAAAAAAGGAATGGAACAAATCTTAAATATGTTTCCAAATTAAGAAAAGAAATTAGGTTTACATATATTTTCTAAAGCTGTTAATTTTCCATTAAAATTTGTTTAATGTTAAAATTAGTAATATTTTTAAAAAAGATCAGTAAAAAATTAATATTTGATATCTAATGATTTTGAATGTATACCAAATTAAAGAATTATTGAAATTGATCTTACTTTAGATGATATGTTATAATCATTTTTAAAAGGAGTTAATTTTTCATTTGAAATTCCAATTCCTATATCAATAACTGAAGAATATGAAAGTATTGCTGAATACAATTCAATGCCATCAACATAGAAAATGAAATAAACATAATTAGCAACAATAATTAAATTACATTCCTAAAAAGTAAGAACAACCAAAAATAAATCTCCTATTATTAGATTAGATTAATCTTAATAAAAACTTCCACTTGAATAAATAATTAAATAAAGATTAGAAATGAAATTTGATACTACCTATACTCATAGAGAAAAAATAAGAAATAGAAAATTTGTTAACAATTTAGAATAAATTAGATTAACTCATGAAAAAAATAGTATTACATTAAGTTTAGAACATTAAAAGAGAGAACTAATCAGATATGCTTAAAAATTACTAAATTAATAATAAATTACTTTCATATGATTTTTTATAATTAATATGTTCAGAAATCTACGACAATAGTATCAAAAGGATCTTGATTACCATTTTATGAAACAATTTAATAAATCCTCTATCAATTTAAGATGTGAAAACCACAAATCTCCTTTTGCTATTAAAAAATACTTGTCCAAAGTTAATATAGCATTTTAATCTTAATTAAACGAGCTATCTCAATGCAATGATAAAATATCTAAATACTCTAAGTATTCATCTTATTATTATTATAGAATCAAATATTATGTAAGATCTAGAAGTTCTTAAAATACTTATGAAGGTTATCTCAATTAAAGAGATTAATAAATTCTTCTATCCTTACCTTTTCATTCTATCAAAATGCATTAGAGAGAAGGTATAAAAAAATTATGGAGAAAATATATATTTCTTGTCATTTTTCTATTGAGATATAAAAAACATCAATAAGAACAATTCAAATTAAATCTCTAAACTAAACATCTTTAATTAGGAACTCCTAAGATTCTTATTGATACAACAAAAAAGAGAAGAAGAAATGCTGGCAGTTAGTTTAAATTATCTACATTTGCTGAATATATTGATGCTTAAGATAATAAACAAGAATCAAAAACTAAAAGAACAGAAGATGAAAAATTTAAGAAAAGTCCAGTTTATTAATCATTTAAATATAATGATGTAAGAATTTGCAGATTGCTCAGATTACGTAATAATAGTGTTCGAACATCAAATGCAGAATCCCCATTAAAAATTAATTAATAAGTAACTAAAAATAATAAATTGCCACCTTTATAATAAATCGATAAAAGAATGTAAAGAGTTTATTCGAATTTCGGTAAGTGATCCAATCAAATTTGTATATTAATTACATATTTCATTTTAATCAATTTCAAATAAATCATTATTATTATTGATTATATTATATTAATCATTTTAGGATATATATATTATGAATTATATAAAATATTTATATTAATATATCTATATAATAATAGTTTTATCTATAGAGCATATTAAATATATGTTATAATTATATAACTTTTATTCTTTATAGAAATTATTATAATTTAATTACCCAATAATATTTGTTTAAATACAATAAAGAATATTGAATTTAGAAGATACTAAATTATATTTACTAACTTAAATTATTTTTGTAATAAATTTATTTATTATTTCAAGATGCTTTATGATAATAATTTAAGAATATCTCTTATTAATAAGGTTGTTGATTAACTCCATAATGCTTAAATTGAAGCTGAAAAGGTATATTTAATGAAAGAACTATATAGTTAACAGACTTTAAATTTAATTTCAATCAATTAAATAAGAGATTAATAGAATTTTCATAAGAAGTCATTGAACTTTGGAGAAAGAATTATTCTTAGCGTGAGTATGTATTATACAAAGAGAGATTATAGTAATTGATAGGAATGCATAAAAATTCAATATCTAAAATAGCAGATTAATCAAGATCAAGAAATACAACAAAGAAATTAAGCAAACCTTCTAGTGAAAATGAATTAAGTAGTTAAACTAAAGTTAAAATTTAACATGAATAAGTATCTACTCCTTAATAAATGCAAATATTAAAAGAGGATGATTTTTCTGATATATCATTTGCTTCTTTGACAAGTAGTAATTCTGAGACAATATAAGAAATAATAGAACATTCAGAAAAAAATGTTTAAGGTTTCTGTTAGGTTCATAATTGTAGAGAATTAAAGATATTAAGGGAAATTTTTAGATAAAAAATAGATATAAATGAATTATAATTAGCATTAGAAGAGATTACTTCATTAAAATCATAAATTAGAATGAAATTGTAAAAAGAAAATTAAAAGATTTAAGTAATGCATGAACGACTAATAGAAGGATAAAATAAACTTTAAAGAATGGAAGAATATGAAAAAGACTAATAATAAATGATAAAATTAAAAAAGATAGCATTAAATTTAGAATGATGATTTTGTAATTTTAATTGATTTTTTTTTAATTATAAATAAATATTTATTAATATATATATTAAAATGGGTAAACATAAAAGTAGAAGCAGATCAAGATCACATGAAAAAAAGAAACATAAAATAGAGAAATAAAAATAAAAAGATACTGAAATTGAATCTAAAGATTGGAGAAAAGATAAAATAGATATAGGATAAAAATCTGTATAAGCAGGATTAGATGTTTTAGAAATTATAAAAAAAGAAAGATAAGAAGATGAAGAAAAATTAGAATAATGGAAAAAGAAGGTTGGATATACTGGATTAAAAGTCAAAGCTCCATTAAATATTTATGAAGAAGTATAAAAATTCAATTAATAAATTTTAGATAATGAAAAAGAATATTGTAGCTCCTGTTAAACCTATTAATCCTTCATTATTAAATAATCCATAGGCACCTAGAATGATTGAAATTTTAGTCAATGATAGATTAGGCAAAAAAGAAAGAATTAAATGTTGTCCCCAAGATAAGATAGGAGATCTTAAAAAATTGATTGCTGCCAAAATAGGTGTTAGACCTGAAAAGATCAGACTTTAGAAATAACATAGTGTTTTTAAGGATCATATAACTTTAGAGGATTATGAAATAAAACATGAAATGTGTTTGGAAATGTATTATAATTGAATTCTGTTTTAATTTATATCTCTTATAGATTTTAATATTTTTTAAATAAACAAATATATAATTATCATGCATAACAATGTAAAAATGCTTTTACATGTCCTTCACCAATTCCTGATCCATATGAATTTGGATATATTCCTGCAATTTCAAGAAATTAGTAATCTTTTATTTACCCATTCATAATTTAAAGCATTTAATTTTTTGAAAACCATTTAAAATCATCAACTTCTTTTTCTCCCATTTTAATAGTGACATTTTGATAAGATTAATTGATTTTAACTTCATAAAACATACACAAAGTTTATTTGATTGGATATTCATTTTCTTCTAATTTAGTAGGATATATGGATTCATACATTACTTTTAATTCCATTTTATCAAGAATAGGTATTACATCTAATCCTGTTTCTTCTAAAACTTCTCTCAAACACTCATTTTCTAAATTTTAATGTCCTTCAACCATTCCACCAGGAAAAACCCAACTTTTTGGAAATGTTTTCATCTAATAATGTCTTCTTGTTAATAAAAAATTATAATCTCTATCACATAACATAGCTACTGTAGCTAATTTAATTTTATTGTAATTTTGATCCAAAGGTTTAAGATCTTTATTTTAACAAGGACAACAATTAGAATGAAGTAGATGTATTTAAGACCAGCCTTATTCTTATAAACTTAGATTCAATTATGCTTCATTTTATTTGTATTGATAACTAATAAGATTATTATCAAAGAGTTCTAACATACATTTACCTGCATAAAGAGTCTTACCTTTAAGAATATCAACACCATAAGACATTTATAATTTAAAAAGCTACCTCATCCAATGTTTAAAATTAAAATATAGCAACTAAATTATAAAACTAATATTTAAATTAAAAAGTCTTAGTAAATTAATGAGTAAATGACATTGATGAATAATAGACATAAATCATTTATATTTATCAATTATAATAATGTATATAAAGAATGAATAGTTAATATCCATTCTAATAAATTAAATAGATTAAATGTACATGATTTTATAATATATGTTTTTCAATAGCCCAACTTCTCCAATTCTTAATTAATTGTAGTAAGTTCTTTTGCTCCTATGGCTTTTCTTCTTAGATTTTCTCTGGCAATCTTTCTCTTATAATAGGCAGCACCTCTAATGGAAGTGTTAAAATGCACCATACCTTTGCTTTCTCTTTTCTTCAAGTCTGTTAACAACAGATTATGAATTCCATCCAACTGATGCACATAAGTCACCCAAAGTGCAAAATGGTCTGTGATTCTTGAGTCTGATCAATTTAAGAGCATCTGGAATGACTTATCTCTTTCTTGTATCATATGGAGGTGGTACTCCTTCAAATAATTTTAATCTTTCTAAAGCAGCTGCTCCTCTCTTTGATTTATATTATAGCATGCCTCTGACAACTTTCCAAAAACATCTTGAAGGTGTTCTATAATGTTTGTATCCTCTTCTTGGATTAAATGCCATTCTCTTATTAAGGTATTCTTCAAAAATGACTCTGTTTCTAAAAAGAGAACCTTGAATGATGTGAAATTGATACCAGATTGTTAAATCAATTCAGTTCTTACAACAACGATTCTTTAACCTCTTTACAACTCTTTAGCAATGTATGAGGCTAAACGACCTTGCAAATGTCCTTTGCCATCGATTACTATTTCTTTTTCGAACATTAAATTTTAAATAAATTTTCAAATCATTTCATCCATACATATTTTTATTACATATGTTCACCAATCATAATTTGACTTCCTCATTTTCACTTAGTCAAAATGTATGTCATTCGTTATCAAAATCCCATTAATTGATGATTCAATTAATAATAAATCTTTCAATACACATATATATACATATACAAATATATCTAATTTTATTCTTCTTTCCATTTATTATGAATATATATATTAGACTTCTCTTTTTATAATTTAATCATCTTTTTCATCCAGTTAATCTTAGTTTCTAAAAATATATCTGAATATTTTTGTTTCAATCTTTATCTAAATTCAAGTTTAAAAACAAAAACATATCCAGAAGAATCTCTCCAATAAATCATTATTATATTTTGTATCAAATTTATTTTATATCCCAAATCAACATTTAAACACCTTTTTAGACTCTGAATTTAATGATATGATCTATGGGTCAATTCAATCGAGATTCATGATAATTTCACCTCATTAATAAGCTATATGTTTAATTATTAAGAGTCTTAATATAAAAAATTAGAAGATAAAATTAATTAAATAACAGATAGATTTCTGATTTATATAATTAAAACATGATCGAGAAGAAATATTGAGTAATTACTATATTAGTATATAATCTATATAATACATTATTTAAATTTTATAAATCAAATGTATTCTTTCAAATATGATTAATTTCTCAATAATCTATCAGATTTTATGCTTTTTTTTATAGAATTATCTTTAAAGTAATAGAAGTTTAAATGGGGAATTTTTTAAAGATTGAAATAATTTATTATTTGATATTAACTTGTTGAATAAACATTACAGATTATTTTTAAACAAAGACAATGAATAAGACATCATTGATAATTTCAAAAATTATTATTAATTGATAAATATAATATTATATCTTATATGAACAGATCTTCTGTTAATCGTTCTCCATTAAATACTAGCAAGAGCAAATAAATGTACACTTTCTCAAAAGCCAAACGTTGGGTTGATGTTAAGGACAATCTGTAAATTATCAATCTGTATATAATCTATTAGATGTCCTCCAATCTATTAATTGCCAACTACTTTAAGTAAAAGAGCTGCAGGTATTGGATATGGCAAGAAAATTAATATAACCCATGAAAGCATTACACCTGCTCCTAATTGTTATACAACTCATAAACTCTAAGAGCATGGATGGACAATGGGAGTGGGAAGAGAAGTATACATGCATAACTTAAATTATTTAAATAGCATGCTAATAAATATGAGAGCATCTTTTTAGGGTTGGTCTAAAATACTCCAGGACCTGGAACTTATAAATTCAAAGATTCCATGTCTCCTGTTCGTTACAGTATGAGATAGAGATTATCAAGTCGAAAAGATAAAGAACGAAAACCTGGACCGTATGGGTAATCATTTATTTTAGAGGACACTACAATCTACCAAGCAGTATTAATAGTACAGGGATTTATGCTCTTAGTTAATACAGAAAGTATTTAGAGAATTATAAATTACACAAAGCTCCGGGACTATTGTATTGTTACCTCCAAAATCACATTCAGAGAGAAAAGTGAGAGATACAACTCCAGGCCCTGGCTCATATAAGGAGATAGGCAATATTGATCCTCTTGGAACATACTTTTGCTCAAAGTTTAGTGCAAGTAAATGCAACAAATTTCCAAGAGCCCAACGTACTATGTCTGATAATCGTGATCGTTCCCCAGGACCAGGGTCATATAAATTACCCTCTGAATTTGGGTTTTGATTTATTAATTATGAAAATATAATTTATTCCTTATATCATCATATCTTGTTTAAATCATAAATATATTAATTATATGACCAAATCTGAAAATTTAAGAAAGAGACAAAGACAAAAAAATAATTAAATTTATGGCAACCTTCCATTCACTAACTAAAAATGAACAATTATGTGAAATATTTACACATATTATTTTTAATTATGTAATTAATATTTTTTTAATTTATACTCTTCTATATTTCTAAAAAAATATTAAACTAATGTTTCCATATGTTTTAATTCAGTAAATTGGATTTTTATGAGGTTATTTGTAAAATTCACTCATCTTTTGTCTAATTAATAAAACCACTATTTAATTGCTTAAGTAAGACTAATTGCAAATTTTTAATTTTCTATTTTTTTTGATTCTATACCACACAAATTTAATAAATTGTAAAACAATCTTACTAATCAATATTCATCAAGCTTAATTCTAAAAGCTTATAAACTTTATAGTAATGTAAATTTGCAATTAGTTTGAGTTATATATTTTGTCTATTAAAATAGATTGAGATCTTGAATAAATGATATAAGAAATGAAAAATAAGAACCTTCTCATGTTTTTTATAATATATATGATGAAATGATATTTTTAAGATTGCTGTTATTGAAAGAATCTAAAAATATTTAAAAATAAAAAAGAAAATTTTTGGATTAATAAAGTTAGGAAGTCCTTTTATTTATAAATATCATTAAAGTAATTATTTGATTGATCAATATGATAATCAAAAGCCATTTAAGTTAAGATAAATAAAATAAACAATTTAAAAGCTCTATATTTAAGTTTATTTTAGATACTTTAATATACTTTAAAATCTATTATTTGAACATTATAATTAGAAATTAAGATGTTTGATTCCAAGGGAAATAGACCAAAAATGATTGAATCTAATATGTAAAATGATTCTTATTTGATAACATTAATTAAGTTTATGAGAGATTATCGATTGAAATATAATTTATATATTGTTATATAAATAAAAATTATCAATTAAAAAAAATTTGAATTTGAGTTATTTAATATTTAATTTCAAAATGTAATTCTAGACGATTAAAAAGGAATCATAAGGAGGTTCAAAATCATCCCCTAAGCATGAAAGTTACATTGCAAAAATATTCAACTATAATACATCTCAAAAATAAGGAATTTTAAAGAAGGAATTGCCAATTTAAGACCATTAATTATGTAATTAGGTATTTATAGGTTAGTTATTTTATGATTACAAAATCCCTTTAGTCTGTGAAATTATAGGAATCTCCCCTTCAAAAAAGTAAGGCTGATTAAAATAAAAAAAAGAAGGTCAATAGAGTCGTTTTTAAGACTGAAATTGATGAGAATAATAACCTTTAAGTGGGTTTTCAAACTTAAAGAAAGAGTTATGATTGCGTTGCAATAGAAAATAAAATCAATGGTTTCAATTTGATTTCTAGTATGCTAGAATTAGAATAGAAAAACTTGGATCTTTAAATGGTTCTTTAGGATAAAACTAATCAAATTAAATAGATGTAAACAGAGATTGAATAATCAAAAATTACAAATCAATCATAAATTAGATAATATAGTTTAGAAAAATAGGAGCTTCTCCTTAAGTAAATTATATCCTTATAAATAGAATTTAAAATCTTGAAAAATAATCTGAATTACAAAGGAGATATATAGATTAACTACCTTAATTTGAAGTTGAAGCTTAAGAATGGAAAATTAGATTCCTTAAATTGAACAAATAATTTCATCTATAACAGGAGACTTTAGTCAGGTTAGAAGCTGAATAATAATGCAGTTAAAGAAGACTAATTGATGGATTTAATTATGTTAATTAATAAAAATGAAAGAATTTTGTCAGATTTTAACAGAAGTCTCACATTATTTAATTGTGTAGCTATCTATTATTTAATTTACTATTTAAATAAAACTCTCTCATTTTTTCTTTTTTCATTAATTATATGAGATGTCAGAAGAATCATAATACTAAGAGAATTCGTATTAGCCTTCTCCAAGGTTTGATTATTAACTAATAATGAGAAGACAATCATTCACATCAGATTATGATGAACATGCTGAGTGGTAAGAAATTTAGGAGGAGCAAGATAATTTCAAAAGTAAATTTCAAGACTTTGAATAACTATTATGGAGATTCGGTGAATATAAAAAAGAGAATGACTTTTAAATTGAAATCAAAATGCCTGGTGTTTAAGATCAATAAAAATAAAGTGAGCTATTAAATTCTATAGTGCCTATGAAACCTATTTAAGAACCTTCTGAAGATGGAACAGTTAAACCTAAAAAATTCCTTGATAAAAGCTTTTGCAGATATATTATGCTATATGCAATTCGTACAATAGAAAATTAATAATATGCTGAGATTGTTAGAGATATATGCAGTCAATTTTAAGTTAGCTACAATATCTTTGTCGAATACTATAGAAAATAGAGAATTTTAATTATGGGTTACCGAGCTTTAAAAGGCGAATTGATCTATGATAGTGATACTCTTCCTAATTAAAACCGCAAGAAAGCATTTAAGGAGTTTCTCGTTTGGTATTTAGATAAAATTGCTACTAAACATATTTTGTTAAGCAAAAAACAAAATATAAAAGAGTACCTTAAGTTTAAAAATTATGTTATGTCTTATTATGTGCACAATCCAAAAAGTTGGATAGGAAATAAGCCTTTATGGAAATGAACATCCTATACATATTGTTGTAGAATACTGTTTAAATTATCTAATTTAAATATAAATAAATTAAAACCTATGTTTATATTTTTAAGTATTTAAAAGTACAATAATGTGATAAAAATGATCTAATAATTTATTCTTATTTATTTCCTTTTGCTTATTTACTTTAATTAATTTTTCCTTCAAAATAGTTTCACTCTATGTAAAATTAAATATTCTCTCTAATTGATAAATATTAAATTGATTTCTAATTTCTGTGTTTCTAATCTTTTTCAATACCAACACATATAGAGTATGAAGGATTATTCTCTTATTCATTAATACCTTATAGCTTTGAAATATCAATGTAAATTTTTATTTGATTCCTTTTTACTTTCTTGAAAGCAATTTTTTCCTTAACTATAATTTTATAGAAATAAATTATGTTTTTAATCAAACTCAGTTTTCATTTATTCATTTTACTTTAGTTTTTAGATTATTCATTAAAATTAAAAAATCTAAATATAAGTTATTTGTACTCTAAAATTTGAAACATTGAAAGCATAATTACAATTTTTATCTGCTTATTTGTAAGATTTTTATTCTTAGATCAAAATAAATTAAAATATAATTAATATTTATAATATAGTGATTACATTTAAATGTTTTGAGCTTATAAATCATAAAGCCAAATAGAATATGGTTGCCACCCACATTCCTAATTAGTACCCATATTCTGATATTTTCTTATCTCCTTCTTTAGCATTTTCTTATTGTTTTGCTTACTCAATTTCTGGAGCTAAAGCTAATTAAGCAAAATCATCGTCATCGTCTTCATCTTCCTTCTCATTTTTATCATCTGATTGTTTACCATCAGTCGGCTTTTCATCAGATTTATCAGAAGCATCATCTTATGCAAGATCATCTTTATCTTAATCATCAACATTATCGTCATCCTTGTTGTCTTAATTATCTTTATCCTCATCTGAACCAGGTTCACTTTCAATATCATCATCCGATGGTGGCTCACTCTCTTACTCATTTTCAGAAGCAGGTTCACTTTATTTTTCCTCTTAATCAACTTCTTCGTCGTGTTTATCATCATCTTGTTAAGGTTCTTCTTCAGGCTTAGCTTCTTCTTCTGACTTTTCTGCTTCTTCAGGTTTAGTTTCATCTTCCTCTGGTTTAGATTCTTGAGGTTCAGTTTCTTCCTCTTCTGGTTTAGTTTCTTCTTCTGGTTTAGCCTCCTCTTCAGGTTTTGTTTCTTCTTCTGGTTTAGTTTCTTCTTCAGGCTTAGCCTCTTCTTCAGGTTTTGTTTCTTCTTCTGGTTTAGTTTCTTCTTCAGGCTTTGTTTCTTCCTCTTCAGGTGTAGTCTCCTCTTCTGGTTTAACTTCTTCTTCTGGTTTTGCCTCTTCTTCTGGTTTAGTTTCTTCTTCAGGTTTAGCCTCCTCTTCAGGTTTAGCTTCTTCTTCTGGTTTAACTTCCTCTTCTGGTTTAGCCTCTTCTTCTGGTTTGNGCTTTGAAATATCAATGTAAATTTTTATTTGATTCCTTTTTACTTTCTTGAAAGCAATTTTTTCCTTAACTATAATTTTATAGAAATAAATTATGTTTTTAATCAAACTCAGTTTTCATTTATTCATTTTACTTTAGTTTTTAGATTATTCATTAAAATTAAAAAATCTAAATATAAGTTATTTGTACTCTAAAATTTGAAACATTGAAAGCATAATTACAATTTTTATCTGCTTATTTGTAAGATTTTTATTCTTAGATCAAAATAAATTAAAATATAATTAATATTTATAATATAGTGATTACATTTAAATGTTTTGAGCTTATAAATCATAAAGCCAAATAGAATATGGTTGCCACCCACATTCCTAATTAGTACCCATATTCTGATATTTTCTTATCTCCTTCTTTAGCATTTTCTTATTGTTTTGCTTACTCAATTTCTGGAGCTAAAGCTAATTAAGCAAAATCATCGTCATCGTCTTCATCTTCCTTCTCATTTTTATCATCTGATTGTTTACCATCAGTCGGCTTTTCATCAGATTTATCAGAAGCATCATCTTATGCAAGATCATCTTTATCTTAATCATCAACATTATCGTCATCCTTGTTGTCTTAATTATCTTTATCCTCATCTGAACCAGGTTCACTTTCAATATCATCATCCGATGGTGGCTCACTCTCTTACTCATTTTCAGAAGCAGGTTCACTTTATTTTTCCTCTTAATCAACTTCTTCGTCGTGTTTATCATCATCTTGTTAAGGTTCTTCTTCAGGCTTAGCTTCTTCTTCTGACTTTTCTGCTTCTTCAGGTTTAGTTTCATCTTCCTCTGGTTTAGATTCTTGAGGTTCAGTTTCTTCCTCTTCTGGTTTAGTTTCTTCTTCTGGTTTAGCCTCCTCTTCAGGTTTTGTTTCTTCTTCTGGTTTAGTTTCTTCTTCAGGCTTAGCCTCTTCTTCAGGTTTTGTTTCTTCTTCTGGTTTAGTTTCTTCTTCAGGCTTTGTTTCTTCCTCTTCAGGTGTAGTCTCCTCTTCTGGTTTAACTTCTTCTTCTGGTTTTGCCTCTTCTTCTGGTTTAGTTTCTTCTTCAGGTTTAGCCTCCTCTTCAGGTTTAGCTTCTTCTTCTGGTTTAACTTCCTCTTCTGGTTTAGCCTCTTCTTCTGGTTTGGTTTCTTCTTCAGGTTTAGTTTCTTCTTCTGGTTTAGCCTCTTCTTCAGGTTTAGCCTCCTCTTCAGGTTTAGCTTCTTCTTCTGGTTTAACTTCCTCTTCTGGTTTAGCCTCTTCTTCTGGTTTGGTTTCTTCTTCAGGTTTAGTTTCTTCTTCTGGTTTAGCCTCTTCTTCAGGTTTAGCCTCCTCTTCAGGTTTAGCTTCTTCTTCTGGTTTAACTTCCTCTTCTGGTTTAGCCTCTTCTTCTGGTTTGGTTTCTTCTTCAGGTTTAGTTTCTTCTTCTGGTTTAGCCTCTTCTTCAGGTTTAGCCTCCTCTTCAGGTTTAGCTTCTTCTTCTGGTTTAACTTCCTCTTCTGGTTTAGCCTCTTCTTCTGGTTTGGTTTCTTCTTCAGGTTTAGTTTCTTCTTCTGGTTTAGCCTCTTCTTCAGGTTTAGCCTCCTCTTCAGGTTTAGCTTCTTCTTCTGGTTTAACTTCCTCTTCTGGTTTAGCCTCTTCTTCTGGTTTGGTTTCTTCTTCAGGTTTAGTTTCTTCTTCTGGTTTAGCCTCTTCTTCAGGTTTAGCCTCCTCTTCAGGTTTAGCTTCTTCTTCTGGTTTAACTTCCTCTTCTGGTTTAGCCTCTTCTTCTGGTTTGGTTTCTTCTTCAGGTTTAGTTTCTTCTTCTGGTTTAGCCTCTTCTTCAGGTTTAGCCTCCTCTTCAGGTTTAGCTTCTTCTTCTGGTTTAACTTCCTCTTCTGGTTTAGCCTCTTCTTCTGGTTTGGTTTCTTCTTCAGGTTTAGTTTCTTCTTCTGGTTTAGCCTCTTCTTCAGGTTTAGCCTCCTCTTCAGGTTTAGCTTCTTCTTCTGGTTTAACTTCCTCTTCTGGTTTAGCCTCTTCTTCTGGTTTGGTTTCTTCTTCAGGTTTAGTTTCTTCTTCTGGTTTAGCCTCTTCTTCAGGTTTAGCCTCCTCTTCAGGTTTAGCTTCTTCTTCTGGTTTAACTTCCTCTTCTGGTTTAGCCTCTTCTTCTGGTTTGGTTTCTTCTTCAGGTTTAGTTTCTTCTTCTGGTTTAGCCTCCTCTTCAGGTTTTGTTTCTTCTTCAGGTTTAGTTTCTTCTTCTGGTTTAGCCTCCTCTTCAGGTTTTGCCTCTTCTTCTGGTTTAGTTTCTTCTTCAGGTTTAGCCCCCTCTTCTGGTTTAGTTTCTTCTTCAGGTTTTGCCTCCTCTTCTGGTTTAGTTTGTTCTTCAGCTGGTGGGTCTTCTTTTGTTTCTTCAGCTGGTGGCTCTTCTTTCGTTTCTTCAGCTGGTGGTTCTTCTTTATTTTCTTCCTCTGGTGGTTCTTCTTTTGTTTCCTCAGCAGGTGGCTCTTCTTTCGTTTCTTCAGCTGGTGGTTCTTCTTTGGTTTCTTCAGCTGGTGGTTCTTCTTTGGTTTCTTCAGCTGGTGGTTATTCTTTGGTTTCTTCAGCTGGTGGTTCTTCTTTGGTTTCTTCAGCTTGTGGTTCTTCTTTGGTTTCTTCAGCTGGTGGTTCTTCTTTATTTTCTTCAGCAGGAGGCTCTTCTTTTGTTTCCTCAGCAGGTGGCTCTTCTTTCGTTTCTTCAGCTGGTGGTTATTCTTTGGTTTCTTCAGCTGGTGGCTCTTCTTTCGTTTCTTCAGCCGGTGGCTCTTCTTTATTTTCTTCAGCAGGAGGCTCTTCCTTTGTTTCTTCAGCTGGTGGTTCTTCTTTATTTTCTTCAGCTGGTGGCTCTTCTTTCGTTTCTTCTGCTGGAGGTTCTTCTTTCGTTTCTTCAGCTGGTGGCTATTCTTTATTTTCTTCAGCTGGTGGCTCTTCTTTCGTTTCTTCTGCTGGAGGTTCTTCTTTATTTTCTTCCGCAGGAGGCTCATCTTTCGTTTCTTCCCCCTACCTTTAATCTTAAGATTCAATAGGATTCTCATCTAATTCTCCGTCTTACTAATCTTACATAGCATAGCTTTTGTTTATTTTCTTTACATCATTATGCCTCTCTTATTGCCTCATATCCAAATTTTCACTGTCAATTTTATCATGCTTTAAACTTTGATTTTCATAGTTAGAAATTGATTATTATTATTTAGTTTAAACAATTTTATTATTTCTTGCTTATGGTTATGTTTAATCCTACTAATTGTTTAATTCTTTATTAAACTACTATTTTCTACTATCAATATTTTCTTCTTTATTTTATAATTTTTATTTAGACTCTTAGTTAGCAACTTATTTTTCATTTGAAAATTTTATCTATTATTCATTTATGCTAAGGATGTTCTCTGAAATTAAAAAACTTCGCTTGTATTAATCAATTTACAAAAGGCTGTCATTTTTAGTATTAGATCGCAAATTGCTAGAATAGAACAATTATCACAACTTTTTTCTTTATTCTTTATATTGTTGAGGATTAACAACGAAATCTTTTGGTCTACAATGGCTTGTCAACAATAATAAGCATAAAAATAATGTGACTGATGTCTTTGCCATCACTTTTTGATGACTTGATAATATATAAAATATTCGTTTTTAATTGTTTAGAAATTTTTTGAAATGATCAAAAAAAAAGGAGATTTTTTGATGCATCACCTTCTAAATTCATAGTTGAATTTTATAATGAAATATCTCAGATGAATCATGGTTAAATATATTCTGGATAAAATCGAGAAATACTATTTTTCTTTTAAATACTCATCCTTACATATTGTTCTGCTGTAAAAGTGAGACAGTTTTTTTATTCATTATTTTACAAATTTCCAAACTATTTATATTTAATTCTATTATTATGAGTTTAGATTTTTTAATTAAGAAGTAAATGACAAAAGAGCAGAATTTGTGCTTTAATTTATTTTTACTTATTTAAGTAATAAATTTTATATTTACTGAAATATTTTATTTGAGTAGATTATTTTTACTAAGATAAGAAAATATTATTACATTAGATTAGCTTAAAAAATAATTATAAATGAAATTTTACTATAAAATAACATTCAATGTGAAATAAATCAAAAAAAATTAATGGCACTTTTTTAAAAAACCTTATTTTGTATTAAAAAACATCAAAAAATATTAATTAAATTTTGTATTTTTTTATTCCAGAAACTTAGCTATCTTTTAAATAATATGGAATTTTTTATTCCTAGAAAGGACATATAGATAGCTTTAATAATTTTGTGATTTAATTGAAATATTTATTTTAAATAACATATAACAATAAATTTTAAATTGCATATAAAGCAGAGAATAACTAAGCATTTTACTAGAATAATTGCAATAATGAAAAAGTTATAGCTAATAATTTCAAAATAAGGAAAATTTTTATTCCTCATCCATTGTAATATCAAGTATAGAAAATTTGATTACATAATATCATTTCCATTTAGATACGAGATTAATAGAACTAATCTCAGCTTATGAATAGCAATATATCTTTAATTCCTAATAGATTAATAATTTATTTTGTAAATGATATTTTTCTACTTTAATATACAAAGATTTACAAGATATAAAACTTTAGAAGGAATCTTATAAATTAAATGATCTTGATATTTTATAGCTATCAAAGTAGAAGCATGAATATTTTAATCACTCAAAAAAATAAATCTAATCTTAAATTATCAAAATAAGAGAAAAAGCATTAATCAAAAAAAGTATATTAAGGAACCGCTATTATTAAAATTTCTTTTTTTTTATTCTTTATCAAACTGATTTATTATTATTTGTAATCTATATGGCTAAGACTTTCTTTGTTAGTCTTATTTTTAGAAATGTAAATTTAATTTTCATATATTATTTTATCCATTATTTTCCTTATATTCATCAAGTTCATAAATATGTGTATGTATTTTTAAGAAATAAAATATGTTTGAATGATCATATACAATAATCATAGGTGATGATGAAAAAAATAAATTTATATTTATTATTATTAGTCTAATGTCTATGATTATAAGTGTACTTAAATATCTAAAAACAATTTCCTTATCATCAGAACATAATTCGATTGAAAAAAAGAAAATTAAAATTATTTATGATAATGAAATATTATTAAAATGAACTAAGAGCTTCTTCTTAAATTTTTTAATGACGAACCATTTAAATCTGAACGTATGTGTGGATTAACAAATTTCGTCTATAAGGTTTCCACTACGAAATAATCGGTAATTTATAGACGTTATACATCTACATTTCGACTGTTCTAAAACCGAGAAAGAGAAGTAAGGTTGTAATAAGAACTTGCATAATTAGAATTAGCACCAAAAGTGTTATATTCTGATAAATTCTAAAGAATAGAAGAATATTGGCCATACTCTCCTGTAACACTATCAGAAATAAAAGAAGATTATATATAGGTGGCAAGAATGCTTGGTTCATTCCACAAATTGAGAAATAGAAATTCATTTGTAGAAATCTTTGATACTCCTTCTATTTATTAATGGTTACATAATGTTAATTTAAGAGATGAGATTTTTGATGTAATTTCAGATTCTAATTGTTAATAACTATATTAAACATTTGAGCAAGTTTTTTCAGATCAAAACTAAACATTTATTTTAGGATTATTTAAGGATCCATGTTTTAGTGAATTACCATTAGTTATTGCACATAATGATCTTAATGCTACAAATCTCTTAAAAGATAAAAGATTAATGAAATATCATTTGATTGATTTTGAATTTGCAGGATTGAATTATCCAGGTTATGAATTAGCTAATTTTTTTAATGAAATGGAATGGGATTATACATTTTCAGAGCCTCCCTATTTTAAAATTAAGGAAGGATGGCAAGAAGATTTAAAATTAAATTTTATAAAAGAGTATTGGAAAGAATATGCAAATTCTGATGAGATACCTAAATCACTATTAAGACAAATAGAAATAGGAGGAATATTGTAAAATTATTTTTGGATGTTAATTGGTGGATTATCTATGAAATAAGAATAATAAGGAATAGATTTAGTATATTATGTAAACAGAAGGATGATGAATTTTAATAAGGTTTTGAATTTAAAGCAATGATTATTATGCTCTAAAATATTTTTAGCAATATTGTAATTGTAAAAAAAGTTTTATTATAAATGAAAATTAAAGAGGATTTTATTTAATTAAATTATTTAAATCATATTAATATTTCCCATTCATTTTTATTATTCTTTTTATTAAATAATGTAAATTATTGAATATGATTCATGTATATATATTAATAAAAGTATATAAATATAATCTAAGATACTAAATTGGTTAATTTTATTTAAATAAGCTACTATATATAATTTATGATTTCTATGTTAGATATACTAAATAAAATTAAATTTTTTATTAATGATAAGTGACGATTTAACTCTAGAAAAAATAGATTTTGAATGGGTAAATAGTCAAACAAAAGTTGGTCCACTTAAAAAGGCTTTAAAACTCTTAGAATTAGATGGAAATTATTATACTGATTTAATTAAAGCTGTAGAGGAAAAATTAGTTTCTATAGATCCAAAATATGCTAAAGGTAATTTTGTTTTATATTTTAGCATCTGAAGTTGTTATTGATCCAGTTGTTAAAAAATAAGCATAAATAGATGTTGAGAAATGGGCTGAGAATCCTACTTTAGAAAAAAATAAGAGATTGGCTGAATAGGAAAAGATAAAGGGAAATGAAGCCTTAAAATCAAATGATCTTAAAGAAGCTATTAATTATTATACTTAATCAATTTAATTTGATAGATAGATGGCTGCTTCATATTGTAATAGAGCACTTGTTTATTTGAAACTTAAGGAATATTAAAATGTAATTAATGATTGTGATTATGCTATTGCATTACAACCTGATTATACAAAAGCTTATCATAGAAGAGCAAAAGCATATTTTGCACTAAAACAATATGATAAAGCTTATTTAGATTTCAAATATATTCTTTAAGAAGAACCAGATAATAATGAAGTAAATGGTGAATTAAGAGAATGTAGAAAATATTTAACAGAACAATAAATAAATTCAGCAGAAAGTAAAATTTATTTATATTTATTAAGATAAATAGTTTATTGAAAAATCAGGTGGATTTAAGAAAGTGTAAATAGTAGAAGAAGATGAAGAAGAGGAAGAAATTCCTGTATCTAAATAGAAACAACCTGACTTTAGTAAGGAATATAATGAGATTATGAATAAAAAGAATGAAATAACAAATAGAATACAAAAAGGAGCTTATTCATAATCAATTATTGAATTAATAGAATTATTAAAAGAAAATCAAAAATATATTGAATAACATTAATTTGTTGAATTAAGAGCAATATTATTAAGTAATTTAGCTTATTGTCACTTACAATTATAAGAGTATTAAAAAGTGATTGAATATTGTGGAAATATATTAGAAGACAATATTGCATGGGATATAAAAACAAAAGCATATTTAAGAAGAGGAATGGCATATGAAAGATTAGATAAAGTTGTTTTAAGCAAATTGGATTTTTTAAGAGTTAAAGATTTAGATCCTGGAAATTTATAAGCCTCATAAGCACTTGATAGATTATCAAAGATTATGAGTTAAGAAGAAAATAATAAAGTATCAAAAATTAGAGAAGAAGAATAAAATAAATAAGAAATTGGAGTATAATCTAAGAAAGTAGAAGAACCAATTTAAAGAAAAAAAGAAGAACTACATAATAATTAAATAAAATAACCAGTAAATACAAAGAAATCTATTTAAGAAGTTGATGATGGATAAAAATTATAATTATCAGATGCTGAAATTTCAATTCAACTTGGAAAAATGAAAGAATAAGGAAATATTCATTATAAGGCATAAGAATTAGAGAAAGCTATATAAATTTGGGGTGAAGGAATCAAATTTTTTGAAGCAAATCCAGCTCCTTCTTAAATTCAACTTTATTTTTAATTATTAACAAATTCTTGTTTATGTTTAAGTTAATTAAATTCTCATAATTAAGTAATTGAATTAGCAAGTAGAGTACTTATAAAAGATTAAAATAATTAAAAAGCTTTATATAGAAGAGGTGTTGCATATTCAACATTAGCATAAACATCATAGAAATTAGAAGAATAAAATGAATTATATGAAAATGGAAGAAAAGATTTAGAAAGATTAGTTTATTTGGATTCAGAAAACAAATAAGCAAAAGATAAATTATTAGAAGTATAAAAATAACATGCAGATTGTAGAGTAAAATTAAGAGAGAAACAAGAATCTTAACCAAAATAAGATAAGAAAGAAGAATAAAATAAATAATAAGATAAATCAGAATAATAATAATAAACAAAAAATTAATAAAATAAATAAAAAAGTGTTAATTAATAATAAATAGATTAAATTGGATAAAATTTAACAGTAAATGTTATTTAAGATTTATTGAATAAAAAATAATTACCAGAAACAGCAACAATATTTGAAAAAAATATGAATACATTTAAAAAGGCAACTTCTACTTAAATAATTGACTATGTATTTTAAGTTGATAATCTATAATAATTGTATTCTACAAAAGATTTACCAACAGATATACTATTTTTAATAATAAATGCTGGATTAGCATTAAAATAAGATAATAGTTACAATGAAAAATTAATAAGTATTTTTTCATTATTATATTTAGCTATTCTAAGAGATCGTCTACCAAAAACTCATAAATTTAATTTATGTGTAAATATGATTTCAAAAAAAGAGAAAGCATTAATAAAAGAATTATTAGAGTGTCATTCACTTAATGACTTGTTTAGTATATATTAAATAAAGTGATAAATGAAATATGGTTTATTTGCAATAATATTCATTTAGTTCAAACTTACTCTAAGTATTCAATTACTTATACAATACTTATCCTATCATTCTCTGTTTTAGCAAGCATCCTTGTAATTAATTTCTTCATGTTGTCTGATATTTAAATATCATTTGGAAACTAAACATTTTCATTTTAGATCATTTATTATAAGTATTAAACTTTTTCATGATAATAAGGAGTTCTTCCACAAAGCATTTCATAAAATATGCATCCAAGTGACCAAACATCTGATTTTATTGAATAATATTCTTGTCCTATAACCTATAATATTATATTAACAATTACTTAAGGACTCATATACAAAGGTGTTCCAATCCAAGGAGTGTTATCATTTGCAATTTCCTTGATTTATTCTTCCATTGCTTTAGATAAACCAAAATCAGCTATTTTAATAACATTATCTTATAATAAAACATTAGATGGTTTTAAGTCTCTATGTATGACATTTTTTTCATAAAGATATCCACAACCTATATATATTAATATATATATAATACCTGAAGCCAATTATTTAAAATAAGGTAAGGCATCAGCTTAACTTAGTCTTTTTCTATTTTGAATCAATTTTTCTAAGGTTCCACCTGAACAGTATTCCATAAAAAAATAAATATTGTTTGGACTTTCAACTAAATCTTCAAATTTTACAATATGAGGATGTGCTATATAAAATAATAAATATCAATTTACACATTTTGCTTGTATTATCAACTTCATTCTATAACCTTTCTGTTATTTTTTGTTTTTTTCTTTCTGCCAATTCTCTATTTTCAATTTGATTCAGTTGATGAACAATTTATTCTTTAGAAATCACCTAATTTGTATTACAATTATAAAAACTTTGCAAGCCAGGTATTGTTGAGTTTATATGTTTCTAGCCAAATAAGTCTTTGCATATTGACCTTATCCCAATACTTTAACAAGTATTTCATACTTCTTTTTACCAACAATTTTATGAACCTCATAATTCTGATTTTGAATCATTTTTATAAAATAAATCTATTCTGAAATTAATTAGCATTTATTCTGATGCTTTATTTATTAGATATAATTAAAGGATACTTATAAATATTTGATATAATGAAGAAATTTATGTCAAATTTAACGTTTTTATATATGTTTAAAATATAGAATTATTGTTGAATAAATTATCTTAAAAATTATATACAAAAGTAATCAAATAAATTTTTAATTTTATTTATTTCAATTTCTGTATAAATTTACATTATATCAATTAAATTCTGTATTATTTATTATTAATTATTTCTATTGTTATTGTTTTCTGATTCATTATTATAATATGAAATTTCTCATCCATAATTTTCACTTTGTTTTTAAGAAATAAAGATAAAATTCATTCTCATAATTAATGATTATATTTTTATTTAAATTAAAGGAGTATTTTCATTTAATTTGAAAAATGCAAAATTATTATTATAATAAATACAAATCTGGAATTTTATGTATATAAATTCTATACCTAATAGAAATATTTTCATTTAATAATTCTTTTATTTTTCGATATTAATTTATTTTTTATGAATAATAAAATGTTATTTGAAATTATTAAAATCTAACTAATATATTAGAATTTATTCTATTGAATCAACTTTTTAAGTCCATTAAACATAATTTGAAATGTAATTTATGCTATAACATTAATAAATATATAATTATAAACAAATAAAATTGACAATTAAATATTAAATTAATTATTTATTAAATAATCTAATCACTTGTTAATTATATGATTATAGTAGATATACTCTTTTTTAATTTGAGTTTAATAAGTAGAAACTTAAAAAATAACATTTGAGATAAATAAGTTCAGTATTGACTTAACTAGAATATTATTAGTTTAGATGACAAAAATATCAATTTTTTTTGAGATTTATTAAATAAATAATTAATAATTTCAAATTTTAGAGGTTCTTAAATTAATAGCTATTCTTTTATTAGATATTTAATAATAAATATGTATGTAGAGATGTTTATATATATTATTATTATAGATAGAACAAATAAAAGTTAATTAGATGATATGAAAAATAATATGAAATAATTTAATCTTTAAATTAAAAAAATGAAATGATATATATAATTGATATTTGTTTAACACATTCTGTAAATTCAGATAGTTTATAGGTTATCATTCAATAATCAATCCCTATCCTGATTGAATTTATATTTCTGTACAATTTTCATTTAATTGTATCAATTGGTATCCTTCTTGATTCAATACTTTGTTAATTTTGTAATTCAATTTAATTACTCTATTCTATAAAATTGAGATTGAGATATTACTTAATCAGTAAGATTTAACAAAAATATATATTTGGATCTCTTAATTTCTATAACAAAATCAATTTCATTCACTTCAGCAAATTCATTTTCCAACCATCCAAATTATTATTCGATTTATAAAAAAGGATAATCTTTAATATCTGAAATCACTCCCTATATTATATTTATATTATTATATACTTATCCTAAAATTAAAGCATTTAGCTATTGAGATTAAGTTGCATGTTGATTAATTTGGAATAATGTTTTTGGTAAATATTACTTTGATTGTAATTAAGAGAGTTTATAATCAAAACCTAATCCACCTTCTTTAATAGTTCTACATAAGGCTGGATAATCAAAATTTTGAATTATACTAATTCCATTTGGTAATATATCATGTATTAAATCATTAGCTAACATTAAATAAACAGCAATATCAATATCATCAGTTATATCTATATTTGAAAATTTGAATCCATCTATCTAATACTCTGAGATCCAAAAAGATAGATTTGAGAGTAACAATCTCAATACTTCCCATTTTCCGTAATCTAATTAATCTGTACCTTCACGAACATATTAAAATTCACTTCCATCCCAATTTTTTAAATATTTTCCTATAAGTTAATGATCAATATCCATAAGAATTGAAAATCCTTATTGATGAAGATTTTCAATAGTTTTTTTTAATTCATCAGGATTAATTTAATTTATATCAACAGCCATTAAGATTTGTTATGTTATTAATATTGCATTAAATCCTGGAATATTTTATAATTCATTTATATTCTGTTTAATTATTTTTAATCCTTTACTTTATTGCTTCTATTATATTTATTATTATTGGAATTCATATTTATTTTCAGGATTCCAAAATATAGCTTATTCTCCATTTTTTACTTAACTCCAAACTGATGCTCTCTATAAATCATTGCAATATGTTATTAATGTGCTTCCATGTACTATTTAATGATTGTCATCATCATCTTTTGGTATAAATGCTTCCCAATTACCACCATTATCAGTTGTACAACTATATTCATTCAATTTCAATTCTTAAGCATTAGGAGCCCATTCTCTATAAGTGATACCATTATCTGACATTATAAATCCAAACTTTTGATATCTATGTAAAACCAATTCAATTACCCTTTAGAAAAGTCTTTTATAGATGATTCAACCTTTATGATTTATTCTAAAAGCTAAAAAAACTTCTCATTTCTACTCTATATTACTTCTTTCAATTCAGGCTCTTCTATTACTGTCTGTAATTAATCAACATTCTTCTCATACTTTTATAGAAACTCTTCATTCTCTAATACTGATTACTAATTGTGTAAAATGATATGTTCATACCTAATAAAATAAAGAATTCTTTTTTGATAATTTTCTATTAGGCACTTTTCTAGACAGTGCAGAACCTTAATCAATATAATTCATAATAATATATTATAATGTAATTCTAAAATGCAAATTTAAATATGCGTTAAATCATATCTTAAACACTATTCATTTTATATAAAAACAAAATACTTAAACCAAACTGTCACATTAACTTTAATAATTATGAAAACTAGATGATCTATAGATTATAAATAATAATAATGAAATATATTAAAATTAATAAATTATACCATTTTATTCATTATTTATTCTTATCTCGAATAATTATTATGTGTTATTTTGCATCTATTAATTATATTAATTAATATTTATCTTTTTTACTATTCACTATAAATAATATTGTAATTTCATTAAGTTTGTAGATATTATTACAATATATTAATATAAATTACAATTAAGATTCTTAATTTTTTTTAATAATTATTATTAAGCATTAAACTATATATTAGTAGATAGATATAAAAAATTATATCACATGAAATAAGGTTAACTTTGAATAAATTACAAGTCAACTGCTTTTTTACTCTTATTATACTTTCCAAAATACTCAAGTATCAAAAATGAGAATCTAATTATATTACCATGTTTAGCAGTTCTCAAAAAATCCTTTGTCATTCCTGCTTTAGTAAGATCATCACAATGAACAAATAAATCACTACCATCTAAATCCATTATTATAAATCCATAAGCTCTTGATTCATCATAAAATTTAAGTGTACCAAAATATCTAATCTAATATTTGTATCAAATACATTTACATTTGAAAGAATATTTGTGCCTTCCTATAAATTTAAATTCAAAGATTGCAAAAGATCATTTTATGGTGTTGATGAATTGATAAGAGAATTACATTCTTTCATAAGCAAATCTCCATCTTGATTAATTTCATCTAAGAGTTGCATTTATAAACTTGTTCGTGATATATTTGATGGAGAAAGTGGTACATTCTTCACATTAAGTTTATTAATTCTATTATCTTTTTGATCAGATAGATATTTAAAAGGATCTGAATATGATCGTTTATGTCTTCTTATAGGTAAACCTATAATGTCATTAATTACATCCAAAAGAATATCTTTTATTAATTTATGTTTTTCTTCACTACCCTTCTTGGCAACAACATAAAAGTAATTTAGATATCGTGCTAGATAAATGCGTTTTTTATAACCAAAATTGATGATTTAACATCTTAAATCTTCATTCTCGCACATATCATAAATAACAATTTTCCTTTACAATACTTAACTTACAATATTAAGGTCTTCATCTTTACATTTGTCACTTAATAATTTCCAATAGACAATAGTCCCATATAGAGCATGTGATATGGCTTTCATTAAATCCTATTAGATGGTAAATATTATAATTTACCAAGGCTGGACTCAAAATCTCTTTGTCATCATCCAATAAGAGTTTTCTAAATGATTCCATTAATTTGGAACTCTCTAAATCACAGTTTAAAGAATTCAAAGAGGGAGTCAATTATAAATCATACAATTTACTTGGAAACATTAATTTATTTGAGTATAATATTTTTATTTAATTCTTAACCAAATATTAAAATTTTGAACTTATTCAATCTTTAGATTCTTGACTAATAAAGTGAGGAATACAAATAATAATAATTAATATAAATAGAGATTAAATATATATATATAACTTATTTTAATAAATTTATTATTATTATGTCAAAGTGGGCAGAAAGCAAATATGAAGGGGAGTAATTAGAAGGTTGGTTTCATGGAAAAGGGAAATATTATTTTAGTAATGGTGTTATTTACGAGGGTGATTTTTTTAAGGGTGAATTTCATGGAGATGGTACTTTGATATTTCCTAATGGGGTATTTTAAGAATTTATAGAAATATAAGGGTTAATACAAAGCTAAATGGGAAAGAGGAAAAATGCTTGATGGAACTTATTTTTTTGAAGATCATTTGAAATATGAACCTATGGATTGGAAATATTGTATTGGAGATGATAGACGATTTCATTAAGAAATTAAATAAAGTATCAAACCAGCAGGAATTACATAAATGACTAAGGATGATATATTGATTGAAATTCCTGAAGGCACTTATGGTAAAAGTTTATGAAATTGAATTTCAGATGTTGGTGAAGGTTATTATGAACCTGTAAAATCTATTATTTACAGATATGATGGATCTATATTAAGAACACCAAGTGAACCTGAAGTGGAAAACATTTTAAAGAAATGTAGATATAATCCTAAGAAAGACTTTATCATTGATGGTAAAGATGATAAAGTTATTCAGAAAATGACTTAGAAGTCTTAGTGATTTAATATATATATATTTTAATTATCATAAATTCAAAATGAAATGTGATTTTTGTGAAGAGAATACTCCTATCATAGGTATTATTATATATGTTATTTATAAGACATCATGCGTCATTCATTGTTCTTGAAATACTCTCAGTCTTAAAATTATCATTACACTAAAGGTATTAGTGAAATATTGCACAATTATCGCACATCTAATAATATTCTTTATAAGGATGTATTACTCTACTATACATCAGAAGAACTGCTTTGTAAAGTGTATAATTCCACTATTTTATATGACAAATTGCAAATGTTGGGTGAGTATTACAAAGTATCAATCAATTCTATCCATAGTTTCATAATGATATACCACGCTTGTTTATGGTACCAGCCATTATTCCACTCAATTATTACCATGATAAAAAGAGAAGATTAGAGTATTATCGAATTGCCAAACTAATTGCAAATGAGAACAAGAACAATCCTGATAAACCTCCAAAGGGCATCGTTGGTGACTCGCCATTGCCTTAGTCCAGCCAATAAATGACGGCTTAAGAGGCGAGTTCCTCTGATGAAGTAAAACAGCTCCTCAATCTAGCCGATATCTAAATGTGACAAGATCCTTGAAGGCATAAGTTTCATAGAGACCAAACCCTAATTTGTCAATTTCAAATAGTAACTCTAACAATACCAAATATTGTAATAAGCAATTCCAAATTTCAAATATGAAAGTTACAAACCCCAATTAAAACAATAAGCAATATAATTATAAAAACCAAATAATCTAGATAAATAACAACGTAAATCTAGTATTACTAATATACTTAATATGCTTAAGAACAAAGTTCCAAAAAAAACTATTAAAAAGAAAAATTAATCAATAAAATCTGATCAATTACATATAGTATTTATTAAAGTCTTATATTATCAATTAGACACCTAGAGATATAGATATTAAATCTCCTACTAATCGCACTCTACTACCAAATTAATAAAGAATTGCAACTCTTTTAAAATCACCTAAATGTGTTACTCCAAGAGCACCTCAATAGAGTCCACATCTTCCAAAAAAAGTTTAATAATTAGAAATCAAAGTCATGACTGATTTATAAACTCTGCTTGCCAAAAAATAAACAAGAGATTCTAAATAATATTGTACTGTCCATTTTGATAGTATATCATTGGCTTAAGATCCTAGAAGTCTTACATAAAGGTTTGAATCTGCAAATAATTCTAAAGGACAATTTGCTAAGAAAAAACTCAGTATTAAAGAACTTAATTAATTCAGAAGAGTCAAAATCTAAGAACCATTATCAAATAGAGATCCACCTAGAAAATTAAATTTTAAATCTAAATCTAATGATAAACCTTTAAACATTAATATTAGTACTGATCATAAAATTAATTTCTATCAATAAGTTTAATCAGCTAGACAAGCACTAAATTCATAATAAACAACCACAACATTTAAATAAGTTAATGCTTAATCATTATCTTAATAAATACATCATTAAAAATCAGCCACTGCCAAAACATTAGGAAAATCAATGAAATTAACTAATACCTTAGACTCTCAAATTTATAAAGTAGCACTTAATTAAGCTGTGAAGAATATCAGAAGTAGAAAAACATGAATTATTTATAAATGAGTTACTTAGATTAATTAAAATCTTAAATCATTAAATCACTTTCCTATCATTTCTCTATCTCTAAGAAAAAGTTTTCTTAAATGGAAAGCAATATTATTTTATATTAAAACATCAGATATTCTTAAATTACTCAATAAAAGACTAAAGTAATCAGTAAATCAAAACTCAAAAAGATGGTATTTACAATAACTCTAAACAATAAGTTAATTTAAAATATGAGAAATTTTCTTTTATAATGGTCAATACTATTTCAATTAAAAATAGCTTATATTATGATTTTATAATTTTATAAAATTAATAATCTCATTTCTAATTTCTTATACTAACCAATTATTTGATATTTATATCACTATATTTAGGGATGGGATGAGAAAATGCTTGCTTCAAATCATTTATAAATTGTTTTTTTTAATCATCCATTTTTGTTTACTTTATTTTAGCTTTGAGTTTCACCTTATTTTAACTTTCTATGTTATTTTATAATAATGAAATCTTAATTTTTAATTCTTCATTTGACTTTTACAATTACATCACTAAATCCATTTCATTTTATTAAATAGTATTATTTAATATTTTTAAAGTATCATCATTATTTTTTAAAATAGCATCATTTTTATTTTTTAAAATAGCATCATTTTTATTTTTTAAAATAGTATCATTTAATATTTTTACAATTTTACTTATAGAACTAAGTAAAATTTAATCCTAAAATTAGTTATTCTATTGAATATAAAAATTAAAGCATCGTTCTATATTTATAAGAATTTCATTATAATTTTTTAGTTCATCTTAATACTTTTGTAATTGTTAAGTCTAAGAAATATTGATTTAATTCTAAGAATTATTAATTTAATTCTAAGAATCTTTGATTTATTATTAATAATACACTATTTCTCTCTTAATCAAACAAAATATTTAAAATAGAAGATCAAAACTTTTGATTACTTCTAAATTTCTATCATAAAATTGAAGATTATCAAAATAAGTATAGTTATTTTTTTTCTTTTTTTACAATTATTTGATTTATTTTAGATATTGTTCGATTTGTTTATTAAATTAATTTATTTGATCCTTAGTTACAAACTAAACTTAACTCTATATATGTGATTACATAGATTCTACCTAATCAGTAATTGCTTAACAATCTGTTATATAATTGCTTATAAACTCTAATATTTATTAATCATTAAACTATTGAACTTATTTTTTAATTTAATCAATTCTTTCAATCTATTGTTGAACTAGTTCTTTATCACTATTTTCTTTTTACTGTAATATTTATATTTAATGATTGAAAGCTTTATTTTTAAATTTCTAATTTAAATTAATAAATTGAAAACTTAAATTACATTTTTATATATGTTCATCTAATCTTTTATTGTAATCATCTACTTAAACTTGAAATTAGGTTTTATAATTATTTATTTGATTGTAACTTTATTTTATTTAATTTAGTTATAAATTACCCAATTTAGATTTCAAATCTTCTAAATTTTTTTCTAAGAATTAAATAAATTGATCAATATTTTCATCTTATAATTCATTAATTTATTATTTGATATTATTTAGTTTGTTGGCTTCGCTTGTAAGTTATTGAGATATAAAATCAATTTAAAAAGTTATTTTATTTTCTGCTAATTTTACTTCTTCGATGTTTGTAAAGATACTCTTTTCAAAATTATCAATTTAACTAACAATTTAAGATATTCTAATTTAATAATCATTTAAAATAATTCTTTTATTTCTTTCTAATTCTTTCATTATATTGGAAAGGCTTTCTTCATCTTTACTCATATTCTACATACGTTAGTTTTAATTTTCTAAATTATCCAGAGTCTTTTTTAAAGAGTCTAATTGTTCTATTAAATCAATTGTTATTTTTTAATGCTCTTAATAAATTAATTGTTTTTGTATAGTTTATGATTATTGTTTTTTTAAAAACTTTTCATAAGTATTATCAGCTTATTACAATGTATAAATAGAAATATTAACTTCTTATTCAATAGATGAAAATAATTGATATAAATTCTAATTTTTATCCAATTTTAATTATTCTATTAATAATATTAATTTATTTCTGATTTAGATTGAAGTTTATAACTACCTGTTTAATTCTTAAAGCATTACTTACTCTTCCTTTTATTCATTATCTATTTCTTTTTGATTATAATAATCTATTTTTTATTCCCATGTATTTATATTTTGAATAAACACATTTAGATTAGATATAATTAACTACAAATCCTTTTCTCTTTATTCAGAAATCTACTTCATGCATAATTATAAAATTTATTCATATCTACAAAGTTTATCCATCAAATTTGATAGTTATTTATTTATTTTTTTAACTTCATGAAGTTGAGTTTATTCTTTTTTTGAAATCTCTACACTCTCTTATAGAAGTTTAAATTCTATTTAAATTTAATAAAATTATTTATTTACACTCTACCATTATTCGTATAGGTCATTATCTTTTTTTAATAAAAGATCAAAATCTATATTAAGTGTTTATAATTTTAATTCTAAATTTTAAGTGCTATTTTATAATTTTTCAATAAAATCTTCAGAATCTATTTATATGCCCATAAATTCTTGTTATTCTTATTCTATAGATTACTTTTATTAGTCATCTTTTATTTATTTGAGTTAATTATTGATATCTTTAATAAAATTTTCAATATTCTCAACTTTCAAAATATCTTATTTACTATTTATAATTTAAGTTAACTTTTTAAGATTTTCATCAACTTAATTACAGTATTAAGTTTATTATTAAATAAAATTTATATTAACTTAAGGTAGTTATTAACTTATTAATTATAATTAATGTAATTTATTTTATAACTAAGTTTAATAAGTTTAATTACATTTTACATATTTTAGGGATGGATTATGTTATTATTATTGTTATTATTATAATTATTTTAATTACTCCTCAATTAGCAATTTATTTTTAATTATATTTTGTTAAGTATTTAACATTAGATTTTAGAAATTTGCAAAATCCCTTGATTTTTATTCAAATTCTTATTAATACTTTTTTTATAATTATTCTTAAATTTAGATTTTAAGAAATTATTCTTTATTTTTTAATTACATTTCTATTTAGTCTTACCAATTTTATTAAAAAATTTATTCTTTTTATGCTATATGTTTTTCTAAATCTTATTAATATTCATATTCCAATTATTTTCTCATATTTTACATTTCTAAAGCTTGATTATTTTTAAGTTCTTCTTATTGCTTCTCATTTAATTAAATTAATTATTAAGTATGTTATTATTATAATTTTTCCTCATTGTTTTTTAGATCTAATTCAAATTTACTTCTTAATTCCTCTTCACATTTTTTATAAATTTTTAATTTTTCTTCTCTCATTTTTTCTTGATAGGATTCATTTAAATCAACTTTATGTTACTCTAATTCTAAAGCTTATTATTCTTTTAATATTTCAAACTGTTCTTTTTATTTTTATTCAAATTCTTTTTAAATTTCTAATCTAATTTATTCTTTAATAGTAGAATAAATTTAACTATTAAGATTTTAATTATCATTATTCTATAAACTGTCATTAATTTTAAGAATAAATTTCAATTTTTTTACTATATCTTCTGCTTTTATTCTTTAACTACTTGTAATATTTATCATCTATTTTAATAAAATTTTAATTTCCTATGAATATTCTTAATTTGGAATAGGTAGAAAATCTATCTGAGAATTAATGTAAGCTTATTTTATATTTATTATCTTTTCTAATAAATCTTCAATACTATTTCCTTATAAATTAAATACTAATTATTACCATTCACCATCTTTTTTTTTGCTAACATTTCATATAGTATCATTCCTAATGCCCAAATATCAACCTTTTCATCATAAATAAATTAATTGATTTATTCAGGTGGCATGTAATATGGTGTACCTACACGGATTGTTTTCCTTCCTTCATTTTATCTCATTAATCCTGTATCACATAATTTTAAATGCATTTAATTATTTACTTCCATATAAACTACATTTTCTAATTTTAAATCTCGATGAATTAAAGATATACTATGTAATTCTTATGTTCCTATAACAATCTTAAAGTATTTATTAAATACTTACTTAAAGAAAATAGAGTAAAATTTCTTTTACATCGTATATATTTGAGTTTATCCAATAATCACTAAAGGATCCATTAGCTAAATCCATTATAATTATAGTTTAATTATTATAAGAATCTAAATGCAATACATTAACAACGTGATTCAATTTTTTTCCTTAAAGTGTATCTAAAGTTTTTTTTTCTGATTAATCCAAATAATTTTAAATTTTCAAAGCAACATATTCTTTCCTAAAATTTGTGTCTTTATAAGCTCTATAAACATATCCACCTGTCCCACTTCCTAACATTTCCTCTATTACATATGTAATATTGTTATTTGTTTATATATAGTTTTTCTATTACATCTATATAATAATTAAAATAGTAAGGCAAATATTTAATAAGAAAATAATATAACTCTACTAAATTTGATTTCTAAATATCATATAATAGATTATTCGATTTGAATCAAAAGTAAAATATACAAAAAAGTAGAATATTTACGTCTAATCCATTATTATATTATTAAATTCCTCAAATTTAAATTAATATTATTGAATTAAAGAATTAATTTATAATTATTTATCAGTATTGTTTGTTAATCATTCTAATAATTTTAGAAATCTATAGTATTTCTATTTATAATAACAATTTGAATCAATTTTAAAGACTATTGATATATTGACAACATCTACTTTAATTACTATAATGTTGTATATAATAAGTCTTAATTTTCTGATTCTTTTAAATGATTAACAATTAATATATAAAGGTTGAATTATGATTACAAATATCTGATTTTCTTCTTTAATAACTATATAATTATAAAAATTTGTTTTTTATGGAAAATAGAAATTCTTAAAAGGTTAGTATATTATATAAATATATATATTCATTTAGAATTAGGTTTCTTATCAAGTATAGCTATAGATTAATCAGTATAGTGAACTACAGGCATTTCAAAGAGATTTTTAGGTATTATAACTTTGACTAGTTATTATTATTGATTATGTGTAGATAGTGTATAAATTGAAGCTGGATATGTTTATATGTTAATTCCTCTAAAGGCTGCTGTTAATAGTCTTGCTGACATTCTTATTTCCAATTAATAATTAATTTATTAAACAAACAATATTCTGCATTTTCATAAAAATTCAATATCATAACGTCATAATTGAGTTCATTAAATTTGTAATTTTAATATTTTGTCGATCAATAAAAGTACAATTGTTAAATTTTTATAAAATTATTAATAATACTATTTTCACTTTTATTTTTATATAACTAGTATGATGGTAAATATAAAAATAAATTTAAAGATAGTTTATTAAAGAGATAATACTTGAAATATAAAATTGAAATGTTTCTAAGTTTAATATTGTATTATATTTGAAGAAATTCGTTTTAAAAATATAATATAAAATGAATAGTGATTATAGAGAAGTGAATTAAAATGAAGAATAGGATTAATAAATTTATTTAGAAACTCCTATTTATAAAGAGGCAGTGTGTCATTTTAGGACCACTTAATATTATTTTATTTCATTCAATTGTTTGAAAATTGGATGTGGATTTTCATTATTGTATATGAATCATGAATAAAATTATATGAATTATTGGATTCTTGCAATAATGTTCCATGCATTTATTATGATTATTATCCATAAGAATCATTTAAAATATTTAACTATGAATAAAAGAATATTGGCATTTAAATTAGATCAAATTGTAGCTGCTCCAATAGTAGAATAAATAATTGAATAAAGGAAATTAAATATATTATCTAGATAAATAAAATTAGAAATAGTGAAATTAACAATCTTTGGTAAATGGTGTTGTAGAATAATTGCTATAATATACTAACTAATATTTGGTTATGGTGTATACTTATTTTGTATATATTACAGTATAAAATCATAAGACTTAATGTATTAATATTACTTTTTATGTGCAATCCTTGTAATCTCATTATATCAATATATTGATTTATATTTGATATTAATATTTGCAATTCTAGGTTCCCCATTTTTAATTATCCTTAGTTGTTATTACTGTGCAAATTTGTAATTATATTTATTATATTTAATAGATTTAGTAAATAATAATAAAGAAATGAAATTAGAACAAGATTATAACCAATTAAATATAAACCAAACCAAATAGAAGGAGAATAAGAATGTTGTATTTGTAGATGTCCATATGAATTAAATGAAGAAGTAGTTGTTTTAAAATGTTCCAAATTGCATCATTATCATGAAACCTGTATAATGGTATTTAAATTATATTCAATTTTCAGTCTTGGATTAATATCAACAATACATGTCCTTTTTGTAGGAAATCTATATGATTAAATCATTTTTATAAATACAACTATTTATTTAATAAATATTTATATGTAAATGATTTTTAAATGGTTCATAAATCAATAATCAACTAAAAAATAATATAGATTATATATATATAATACTCATTTAAATTAATAATATTTCTATATTATTTATTAATTCTTATTGTAAAAACTATTAATAATAATAATAATAATAATAATAAATGGATTACAAAGAATGTAAGACAAATTAATATGAGAGAAAGAATAGATTCCATAATAAAATTAAATAAGAAGCTCTTTAATTATTACCTCATTTGAGGAGTACAGATACTATTAGAGATGCAATATAAGCTACTAAGGAAGCAAGAAGAAGAGGTATATCAGGAGAATCTATAGGAAGAGTATTTAATGGAAATTCAAATAAGTATTATTAAAATGGTGGAGAATGTAGAATTATGAATAAAGTGTAAAAAAGAAATAATTAAAAGAAACATTAATTATGTGAATAGTTACTTTGAATGTATTATTATGTTTGAAATATAAATTTGTTTAGCTTAAAATTAATTATGTTGAATAATTGTTTAGATTGAATTATAAAATAGAAATGAGTTTCTAGATATATTATTTTCATTTTTTTAAGTGTATTAAATAATCTACTTATATCCATTTGCCTCCTCCTCCAACATTCCATTAAATTCCTTTACTACCAAAATATTTCTTATTCATAGATTTTAGATATTTTTATAAAGGCATAGATTTTCCATAATCTAATATCATTTCAATACCAAGTCTTATTCCCTTGTACCAAATTAAGTAAATTACTAAATAACTATAAAGTGTCATAATAATAGGATCTGCTAAAACTACAATAAACAAACCAATCCACAAATAAATAAATAGTAAAAGAATCAAAAGACACAAGAATTATAATAGAATTTTCAAAGCAATCTAAAATATGATATTAAATTAGAACTTTTTTAAAAGAATTTTTGTATGGATTCAAACTCTTTGATTCAGATAGATCTTTACGCATTTATTTCAATATTGTTATACTTATATAGTGTATATAGTAATACTCTTTAAAATATTTAAGCAGTATATTGAGATCATTTTCTGTTAAATCGTATTTTTCTTTCTTAAAATCATATGGAACTATAAGTTAATTTTTTTTTGGAACAGGAATGAAATCTATTTTTTTATCATCTTATGACATTTATAAAAATTAATGAATAAGTTTATAATTATGATTTTATCTTTTGTTTTTTAGATCAAATATCTATATGAAGTAATAACAATAGAGAAAATATATATATTTATCTTATTAAGTAATAATTTAATAACTGCTTAATGTATATTGATCCAGCTGACACTAAAGCATGGGCAGACGAATTGAAAGAGTAATATTTCATCTTAATTATAGATATTAAGGGAATAGAAAACAAAAAGTAGATTTTTAGAAACCAAAGATCTATACATAAAAAGAAATGAAATTGAAACAGACAGAATTTAATCCTGTTTTATAGAATTATTAAAATCCAGAAAGAGATTTAAAAGAGAAAGAAAAAGATTTTTAGAAGACATCTACATTGGCATAAAAGAAAATGGTATTATGATTTTAGATTTTATAAGGAAATGGTTAAGAAATATATGCATGAATATGATTTAGTTAATTTAGAGTAAATTTAAGGAATAGAGAGATTAGATGAAAGAGAGAAAGTCAAATAATGTTTAGTATATAATTTATTATTATATGTTAGTTACCACCCAATTTTAATGATTATAATATAATTACAAATGAAAAAAAAAGTGAAGAATACTATAAAAATATGAAAGTTGTTGTTTAGAAAAAAGTACATGAGAAACCAGTCATTAATAGAAATAAGAGAGATTTCAATATTATTACAAACAAGTTCAAAATATATTTATAATTATTTAGGTTTTTGGATAATCATGAATTAAAAGCTTAAGAATAAGAGACTGCTATTATGTCTGATATTAATGATAAATGTAAAAGAGTAAGAAACTATGATATTGTTGCAGGAACATATTATAGTGATGAAAAAGAATAAGAATTTTAATAGTAATATATTACTATATGAAATAGAAAATTAAAATAAGACTAATTAAATCATGGTAAACATTTTAATGACAGATTTCCACCCTCTTGGAAATTTAGAGAATCAGTTTATTTAGATTAAACAAAAGAAATTCCAGAAGAAATTAAAATGATTGATGAAATTAATAGAAATCATAAAAAGCGTTATGAAATAAGACATGTTTTAGAAAATGAATATAGAGAACGAGATTTATAAGATTAAATGAGAACTTAAGATAGATTAATAAAAAGACATAAATATGATGATTTAATTAAAAAATATGATAAAGGTAATATATATAATTTATAAATAGAATTCGATATTATTACTTTAGAAAAACCTGAAATTGATCATATTGTTAAGGCATTACCACCTAAACCTCCTCTAAATTCTTGGGATAAGGTTTAAATGACAAAATCAGGTTCAGATGCTCCTATTCATGAAGTAAGTATTCCTGAAGGAATTGATTTTAAAGATAATATTTAAAATCGAAATGATTCTTAAGGGAAAGTGAGATTTCCATAAGTATATAGATAAGGAAGTGAGAAATCATAAAAATCAGTCTCTAAATCTAATAAATCTGGACCTAAATCAATAGCTTAATCACAAAAATCGAATCTTTAAGGAACTGAAATAAAGTCTGGTGGATTTTTTTGATAATGGTGATAAATTAATTATAAAAAGAAATTTATTAGATTTTTTAATAGTAAAATTTTACTTTAAATAATATAATATTTAATATTATGATACTTGTATAAATAATCATTTTCTGATTTTACTTAATTGTTAAAATATTGAGTTATAATTAGTTGCTATCATTTTTGTCGAGGATGATTTCTAAATACTACCTTATGAACCTTTTCTTGAGAGTTAATGTTGAGAGACCTAAAAAGAACTTTGATTTTATAGGTTTTATGATATTGTATTTTATAAAACAGTCGAGACACTATTTTAAATATTTTACATTGATTATTTTCTAGGAATTTATTTTAATGGACTACCACTATCAACATTAGGGAAAATGGATTATGATTGTTTTTTCTACATCATCATATTAGGACTTTAATAATTGAATTAATTTTAAGGTTCACTATGATATATATGTTCTTGTGATGATGTATTTTTTCGTATTTATTAAGTATAAGATGGAGTTTTATGATGAATAGTTCGATTGATATGTTATGATTCATATTATTTGTTATCACTAATATCAGTATTAGATGGTTCTGAATCCTTACTTTTTTTAATAGAAGAATCCTTTTTAGTAGGTGATGTAGATTTCTCAGAACTTATATTAACAGGAACATTTTTTAAATTACGAATCACAATTTAGTGTTCCAACTTCTTCTTTTAAGTTATATGAGAATAAAGGGCATCTCTATAATCTTTTACTGTATATTTATGATTATCATCCATTAAAGCTTCAATAGCACTATCTAAGATATGTCATAAATTAGTAATACCTCTAGAGATTTCATCTTCAGTACCTTTAAATTCTTTTACATAAGGATGATTTAATGCTTACTCTACTGTCAATCTTTTATATGGATTATAAATCAGAGTTTTCCTACTATTAAATTTATTTTATTACCTAATAAAATCAATTGCATCATCATCTTGACCTTAAGAAAATAATTATTTTATGCTTTTCTTCTTTTAATTAGCAATACTTGAAATTACTTACTCAGCAAGAGGAGCTTGTAAAGCATCCAATTCATCCTATCTGGGTTTACCAATCAATTCTATAATCCTTTCTATTTAATTTATTGTTGAAGTTCCAGGAAATACAGCTTTCCCTATTATCATTTCACCCAAGATACAACCCAAACTCCACATATCAACTGCTTTAGAATAATTTTAGGAACCCAACAAAATCTCAGGAGCCCTATACCATCTAGTAGCAACATATTCAGTAAGAATTGGTTGACCTAAGTAATGTTATAATAACAACACTTACTATTATCATCTGGTTTAGCAACACTTCTTGCCAAACCAAAGTCAGCAACTTTGACTTTGCATTCTGAATTGATTAACAAATTGGAAGGCTTCAAGTCTCGATGTATAAGTTCACCAGAATGAAGATATTTGAGTCCTTTGAGTATTTAGTATATTATATATTTTTTATGAATACGCTCCAAGATATTTGCTCTTATAACCTAATATAATTATTATATGTCAATACTTTATGTAGATCTGTTTCCATAAATTCAAATACCATATACAGATCTTTATTATTTTCTGCTTTTATAACAGAGTTTAATTTGATGATGTTTTCATGATTTACTAATTATTCTAAGAAAATAACTTCACGAAAAGTCCTTTGTGAATCTGTTGCATTATGAAATGCATCAAATATCTATTATAGTATAACTTAAAGTACTTTCTTCAATGCAACAACCTATTTTGTTTTACGATCAACTGCCTTCCAAACAACTCCATAAGCTCCTTTTCCTTTGAGTTCAAGTAGTTCAAATTTTCTCAAGATGTGATCTTCCACTTAACAGTGTTCATCTTCTTTCTATGATTATTTAGATTATGGTTACATTTATAATAATATTAATAATCATCTATAACAAAAAAACATTGGTAAAAAGCCTCATTCTTTATTTAAACTAATAATGATTCGTAATAATCAAATCATTTTTTTTCCTTTTTATAACAGATTATTAATATTTTGAACACAATTAAATTACCATAACCAATTTCTATATACCAATAAAATAATATAATATATCAAAATTATATAGATATAGATAATATCAAAACATACATCAATCAAAAATTGTACTTATAAATAAATTATACTATAGTTTTACAATTAGATTAAATAAAACAACAATTTAAATTTTACTAATCTTAATATATTAAATACTTTCAATTCCAGTTCTTTTGATAAAATATAAATTTTGTTTCGATAAATATATTATAATACTCAATTTAATAAATTATACAATTTATATTTCTATTTTATTAGCATAATATCTGAAGAAATAATAAAAACAGGAATTACAATAATTTAATTTATTTTAAGATTATAATTTTAATCAACAATTAATTAAAATACAAAGTAGCTTATATCATTCCTATTACCTTTTCTATTTAAGAACAAAGGAACTGTCATTCATGGGTTAAAGATTTTCTGAATGTTATTATTCAAAATCTTTCAATTAACCAGGAGAATGAGAAGTTTCCTATTCTGGATATTTGAATGATCGCTATTTTTATTTAGATTTACTCCCAGGCGTATTACGTAAAGGAGTTTTTCCTTAAGGAATTTCGAGTTTATTCTATTGAATCAGAAATGGATGTTTTAATAATTTAGTAGCATTCCAACGTTTTCGTTCATCAACCCTAATAATATATTTACTCCCTAAAATTACTCTAAACAATGTGAAACAAAATTTTTGGCTTCCTCTGAAAATCCTTCTGGTATTTATGGTATCTCACCTTTACCTATCTTTATCATAACCGCAAATTAATTTGTTAATTAATGCCATGGTGGCTTACCTGTTGCCAATTCTATCATGGTACATCCTAAACTCCAAATATCAGCTTTCCTACCGGATTTTTATTATTGTACAACTTCTGGAGCCATAAAATTAGGAGTTCCAAATATAGTGCTATCACTATTTAATGCAATCTTCTTACTGCTTCCAAAGTCAGCCAATTTGCAAACTCCTTAATTATCAACAAGTACATTCGCACCCTTAATATCTCTATGCATTATTCCATTTTAATGTAAATATTCCAATCCCAACAAAATTTGACGCATATAAACTTTAATTAAAGATTCCTAAAATGAACCAAATTTCTAGAGCATTGAACTTAAGGATCCACCTGCAACTCTCTCAAGAAAGATATTTAAAGTCTTATCTGTTCTTTCCATTCCATAATAAGAAACTATGTTTTTGTGTTTGATTAAAGAAAGTAAATCAATTTCTATCTCAAGTGCTATTATACGATCTTCATTTCGAATATCAACCATCACTTATTTAACTGCCATTAATTATCCAGTATCTAGATTCATAGCCTCTATTACTCTTCCAAATGAGCCTTAACCAATTACTTATCCAGGAGTCCAACGAATCTTTTTTGGCTCACTTTTAATAAGACTTAATAGTTAATTGCGATCTATGCAAGTTAATTCATCAGCATCATAATAGTTATCTTCATTCCCATACATAGTTTTCTCAAACACTTCAGACTTTAGTTCATCCACTCTAGAACGTTGAGATTCAAATTTCCTAGTCTATCTCTAAGTTGGATTTATGGAACTCGCTGCTACATGAGCCTTCCCCTTCATGCAACAGCCCATTAATAATTATTAAATATAAATATAACAAAAAATATCTATTCATAATTAATATAATCAAAATATTGTATGAAAATCTTTGTATCATTTGAATATAAAAGAAAAAGCATCTTTTAATTCAAATCTTTTTTCTCATACTAACTACAAATAATAAGCACTTTCAGTTATATAAATATAGTTGAATTTCTTATAATTATAATAAATAAACAAAATATTAATATAGTTATAGTATATCATAATCAATATTAGTAAATGAAGCTCTTTTTTTAATTGCAAATTTTTTAATATAAAAAAATACTTAATTATTATAATATTAATAAAATATTACCTTAATAAGAGATTATTAAATAAATATTTATTTTAATCATATTAATCTTTCTATACATTATTAGCATAAAAATTATGTTTTATTAAATTTTTTGATACTTGAATTTAAATCTATATTTTTGAATTAATTCATGAGTATTTCTTATTAGTTAAACAAATTTTTTTTATTCATTTCAACATATCTTTATATAATACTCATGTCAAAATTAATCAAATATTATTTTTATGCAATAATATAATATATTAATACTAAAATTAATTTCCAAATAACTTTTTACTCTAAAGAATCTTAGAATTTTCAAATATGACTATCTAATGTTTAAGCTAAAATTTTAAAAATTATTATATTAGAACTAGTAATTGAGAAGAATTAGATAATTGTGAATAATTAAAATAATAGATAATTCTAATATAATTACGTATTAGTGATTTTGTATTGTTTTCTAGCAAAAATTGTGATTTATATATGATTAAAAAACATGCTACTGTTATCTTTTATCATAACATCATCCTCTTACTGTTGAATAATGCGAAGAAATGAAGTCATTTGAATAAAAATATGAATCAATTATTTAATTTACAAAATTTATAAATTAAGTTCCTTCTTAAATATCTGTTTTTATATTAATAAATTTATTTTCTTATTGATATTTTTGATTTTCTATGAAGAATAAGTCATATAATTTATTCATTTCAAATTTCTTGTTTATTTCAACAAATAATTTAAGTAAGCATTTAAATTTTTTATAATTTAATTATATATGGATGTATATTAAGTAAAATATCTCTCAAATATTTTTACTAAAAAATTTAAAGTTAGTAAAGAATGGTAATTTAGATTTATGAATAGTTTGAAGTTAAAAAACAACAAAAATTCAGAATGTATCATATTTCTAGAGACTTTAAAATTAACGGTTATTATAATATTCATTAATAGTTGAAAAGTTAAATGATTTTAAANTTAATATAATCAAAATATTGTATGAAAATCTTTGTATCATTTGAATATAAAAGAAAAAGCATCTTTTAATTCAAATCTTTTTTCTCATACTAACTACAAATAATAAGCACTTTCAGTTATATAAATATAGTTGAATTTCTTATAATTATAATAAATAAACAAAATATTAATATAGTTATAGTATATCATAATCAATATTAGTAAATGAAGCTCTTTTTTTAATTGCAAATTTTTTAATATAAAAAAATACTTAATTATTATAATATTAATAAAATATTACCTTAATAAGAGATTATTAAATAAATATTTATTTTAATCATATTAATCTTTCTATACATTATTAGCATAAAAATTATGTTTTATTAAATTTTTTGATACTTGAATTTAAATCTATATTTTTGAATTAATTCATGAGTATTTCTTATTAGTTAAACAAATTTTTTTTATTCATTTCAACATATCTTTATATAATACTCATGTCAAAATTAATCAAATATTATTTTTATGCAATAATATAATATATTAATACTAAAATTAATTTCCAAATAACTTTTTACTCTAAAGAATCTTAGAATTTTCAAATATGACTATCTAATGTTTAAGCTAAAATTTTAAAAATTATTATATTAGAACTAGTAATTGAGAAGAATTAGATAATTGTGAATAATTAAAATAATAGATAATTCTAATATAATTACGTATTAGTGATTTTGTATTGTTTTCTAGCAAAAATTGTGATTTATATATGATTAAAAAACATGCTACTGTTATCTTTTATCATAACATCATCCTCTTACTGTTGAATAATGCGAAGAAATGAAGTCATTTGAATAAAAATATGAATCAATTATTTAATTTACAAAATTTATAAATTAAGTTCCTTCTTAAATATCTGTTTTTATATTAATAAATTTATTTTCTTATTGATATTTTTGATTTTCTATGAAGAATAAGTCATATAATTTATTCATTTCAAATTTCTTGTTTATTTCAACAAATAATTTAAGTAAGCATTTAAATTTTTTATAATTTAATTATATATGGATGTATATTAAGTAAAATATCTCTCAAATATTTTTACTAAAAAATTTAAAGTTAGTAAAGAATGGTAATTTAGATTTATGAATAGTTTGAAGTTAAAAAACAACAAAAATTCAGAATGTATCATATTTCTAGAGACTTTAAAATTAACGGTTATTATAATATTCATTAATAGTTGAAAAGTTAAATGATTTTAAAATCTATGAAAAAGTTTTTTATTATCGGTTAGGAAGTAGGTTTTGAATTAAATATTATTGAATAAATTAATTATTATTATTTATAAATTTTATCAATAAATAAAATCTTATTTCTGTTCGATCCTTTTTAATGATAGAAATTCTTCAGATTATACTAGAGTATTTTGTATTTATTCAATAATTATAGATAAACTTGAAATAAACTCTAGAAAATTTGACACTTGAATTGATCTCTAAATATTTTATTTAAATATTAAATTATTTCCAATCTTATGATCGATTATGATTAGCAAAATTAATAAACAAGTTGTGGTCAATCTTAGGGATTTTAATTAATAGTTAAACACAACTAAGTGGAATTGTCTGTAGGAAATAAATAAATAGAAGAAGATGCTGAATATCCTAAAGTACCTTAATCAAGAAATAAAGAAAAATTATTGTGTACTAAATGCAATTAAGTAGTGGAAACTGATATTTTATTTGAAATGGGTAAGTGTAGTTATATAATTATGATCATTTTAATAGTATTTATCATAACAGCTGCATTCGCTATCTTACCCTGTGTTTTAGATGGATGCAAAGATGCACAACATAGATGTTCAAAATGCACAAAACTTATTGGAACAAAGTAATTTTTATGTGGATGAATTAAATAATATACTATATATAACTATAATTTATTAACAAAAGGTCTTATTAAATTATTGGATTCAGATTTAAGTATGTATTCTCTTGTTAAAATATCTACTTCATTTTTATAGTTAAAATTCACTATCAAAATTACATAGTAAATTTAAGATAACCATATTATTAGGATAAACCTTACTGTCTAAAAATATTTATATCAAGACTCTAATTTAAATTAATAATAATAATTTAAATAAATCGCATAGAAACAGATTAAGAATATTTAACTAAGAATTTATTGAAATTATAACTAACCTCTTTTCAATTTGACGTTTCTTAAATAGATTTGAAGAATGAATTTATAAAATAATTTTGAGTCAAATTTTCAGTTTTTTAATTGATAAACAGAAAAATAGAAAATTTTTACTTCCTTTAGTAATTTATTCTATTAAAATTAATACTAATAATAATCTATATCAAATATTTATTTCTGATTGATCATACCCTCGACTTTCTAATATTATTGCTACTAATCTCATAAATGTTTCCAATTCTATTTCAAATTCATTGTATTTTTCTTATTGTAAATGTTTTAAATAACTTTAAAGTATTTTTTCTAAGATAAAACGACATAACTACCTTCAATATCAAAACCCATGCTTTAAAATATGGCTTTGCTATTAATTAAAGTAATTTTATGTTCCTAATTAGAGGCAGACTCAAATTATAAAGCTAAGTCTTCCATCTCTTATTTAGAATACATTTCATCTAATGGAATATGTATGGCTCTATAAATAATTCTCTCTTTTCTAGCCAATTCCATAGATTCTTTAAGAACATTTGTAGGATCTTATAATTCAACTTTAGGAATATCTGGCAATACATAAGGATCCATAAAATGCTTTTCCCTTTCCTCTTTCACTGTGTAAGGATCTTCTACTTCAGAATATACTCCAGTTTTGGGCATATCATCTACCCATTCTCCAACAAATACTTGATTTTTGGTGGCAAAGAAATAAGATCCTTGACCTTCCTATATAATTAATAATATATATAATAATTACTCTTTTATCATTTACCCAATAGCCTTCAAAATGATCACCATTTCTTTTAGTTAAAACTCCATAACCACTTCTTAAACCCTTAAACCATGAACCTTCATAAACATCACCATTTGCATAAATCATACGTCCTTCTCCATGAGATTTATCATCCTACCATACACCATCATATCTATTTCCATTCTAATAAAACATAGTTCCTTTTCCTGTTTTCTTATCATTTACCCAATCACCTGTATATTCTCTTCTCATTCTACAATAATAAATTGGAATTTCTATACTTATTTTTTCCTTCACTAACCCAATATGTACCTTATCCATTTCTTTGATTATCAAACCATCCTCCTTCATATTTATCACCATTTCCATAATATTATACACCAAACCCACACTTTTTATTTTGATTCCAATCACCAACATATTTTTAATCAGCCACCCATCTCTCTTATTTTTAAGTTCCATCTTCATTCTTTGTTTAACTTTTTACCCAATAAATTGCTTTATGTAATCCATTTTTTTCTGCTTTTTAATCATTTATCTACCATTATCGAGCAACTTTCATTGAATTATTCTTTACTGATTATTTCTACTAAGATTATGAATAGTAACTGGCGTCTTAATACATTAATTATATAATAATAATAAAATTAATATAATCCTTCAAAAATTATATACATCATAATCTAATTCAATAAATTAAAAATATTTCTATGATTAATAGTATTTGTAAAATAAATAATATTGTATTTATCAATTTTTCCAATAAGAATTATATAATAATGATATCTTGTAAACTTTGTGATATTTATATTTGATAGTAGTATTAAATTCAATCATAAAAGTTATTAGAATTTAAGAAATAAATTTAAAATTCTTTCAAAGAATTAGCTTGTTAGGTTAGTTCTATTTATTTAATTTAAAAAAAGGAGAATTGTTAAATTTGAAGCATTCTAAATATATTGGAAACTAATACTTATAGGTTTATATTAAATTTGGATATAAATAAAAAGATTTTTAAACCAAAATAAAATCTTGTGCATAAAATGAATACTCAAAAAGAGTTAAGTGATATAGTATTTGATAAGGATGAGAAATTAGAAATAGAGAAAGACAACTCCTTTACTTATAGTGAACCTCATTATATGGCAGATAATGAATAAGTAATATATTATGTTTATTATTGTTTTAGTAGGAAGAATTATAAGAGGAGATTCAATTCCCTGTTTTTTCACCTTAGTAGTTATCACATTTCAAAAGACCAAAGGCTATTACTTTTGATGAATTCAATCTTGATGAAGATCCAAAAAAAAAAGTATGTCTTTAATTGGAATGCACTACAGCAGAACAATCAGAATTACAACCTATGGGAGATTTAGAAAGATTAGCTGATATGCTCTAACGTGAAAATTAAAAGAAATATTCATACCCCAAGAATTTGCCTGCTCCTTCTAACGTCGATAATCATCTAGATGAATTGAATATGCGTTTCACACCTTCTCAAAAATAAGATGAATTTGTTTCAAACTATGTTAAAGGAGATGATTTATTGAGAATCAAAGTGGGATTATGTGATGATATCCTTAATGATGAAGAAACATTAAAGTTTGAAGATTGGGTTGAACAATTATGTACATCAACTAATCATGAATCACTTAAAGAAATGGCAAGAAAATAAAAAGTAAAGCGATATCTAGAAAAGAAACATAATAGAACTTATGAAAAGAAAGTTCATTATCATATAAGATAAAAGGTTGCTGAAGAGAGATTAAGAGTCAAGGGTAGATTTGTAACATGGGGATAAGTATAATAATTAAATGTATATTTCATATAGGCACTTAAGATGTTGAATGAAAAAGACACCAAGAAATCATGGAGTTACAATGACTATACTAAAATTAAGAGCTTACTGAATGAAAAGTTTGGAGCTGTGAAGAGTGAGAAGTCATTGAGATTCTGATTGTTTACAACACTTGTGTATTTTAATATATTAAATTTCCAAATTTTTTTTTATATTTATAATATGTATTTTATTATAATAACTCTAAAAGATATTAAATTAGAAAATGGAATTCATAATCATAATTATAATCAAATAATAACTACAAAATACAATTATTTTTAAATTTCAAATATATATCATTTGTTTTTATTTATAACATTAATTAGATAAATTGGAATATTGACTGATAATCTTGATTAATTTTCTAATTTGATATTCTTGTAAAACTATTCAAATTTTTAATCAAGGATCAAATAATTTTATTTTCATTCTATTCTCTTAAACATTGCCAAGAATTAAATCTTAATTATAAAATTAAAATTTATAAATCTATATTTTAATATATATCTATCTAAAATAACAAAAAGTAGTATATCTTTTAAGTATTATTTGGTTCTATTATTAATTATTATTTATATTTGTTGTCTTTAATAAAATTTAATACTCTTAATAAAATGATATAAATTTCTATATAAATCAGAAACTTATTTTCTTTATTTTATCATCATAAAATAAATATGCAAATCCAATCTTATCCATTTTTTAACAAATTATCTAATTTATTATAATTTCAATACAAAATTTATAATTATTTTACAATTAGAAAATTTTGTTTTATTGTTATGGTTTACTTTCCTGAAAGATCTTAAGACTTCTATACTCATATATATTATAATCTATTAGAATAGACAATTTAATCCATAAGTATTAAATTTATTTAGATATATGAATTGATTAAATGAATAGGATTCTTAAATTAATATAAGAATGATTAAGTGAAATAATAATGAAATTATTCTATTAGAATATGAAAAAATTAGTTTTATAATGTTTAAATAGATTGATATAAAATAATATAAAAATAATTATAATAATAATTACATTATTAAATATAAAAATTAAAGATGTAAGGGGGTATATGAAAAAATTATAGTGAATTCGGACTTATGAGTGTGATATGTAGATGGGAATATAATAATTATTTTAATACCTTAAATGAAAGACAACTGTGTCTTAAACTTACCTTCTTATTCATCTCATCCTTTGGAAAATCAATATGGCTAAAAAAATGAGATTAGTGAGACTAACAGTAGTCAAAGGACAAACAGTCAAAGTGAAGTGGGTTTTAGTTAAAAAGTAATTTGATTGTATATATATATTTTATAGGAAGGAAGTAAGAAGACAGAGGGGACAAAAAAGAAAATTAATAAAGAATAAGAGTAAAATGCAATGAAAAATCAAGGCCATTGGACTAGTCAAGAACATCAAATTTATGTAGAGTTCTTAGAGTAGCATCATGGTACATCTATGTAGAGTCAATAAAATAGAAAGAATAATAAAATCTTTAAATTAATGTCATAAACAATAGGAACCAGATCTCCATCTTAATGCAGGTATTATAAAGTAATATGTAGATCTCATCATCAAAAATTTAATCCATATACAGCAGCTGGATAAAAGAGGAACAAGAGAAACAAAAGAAGAATGAGTAATTAAAATGTAGATGGAGAGAATATGTTAAATATGACAGTAAAACCTATGATACAATATAATACTCCAATGATAAAACCAATTTTAGGTATGATTGATGAAAATACTCATAAGATCAATGTTATGATGAGTGCGATGATTACATCTCAAACTATGAGGATTCACGTCCTTAGTTATAAAATTATTGTTACAAATCTAACTTCAATAATATATACAGAAATATATAGGATAATGATTAGTACTTTTATTGAATAGAGTTAGTAAAAACATATTCGATTTGTTTATAAAATTATAATAAAAAAAACAATATAATCATTCATCTGTAGTATCAGTGTAATCATTGTAACAACAATACTCTGAAATCACATCTCCACATGCAGATTCTGCTTCTTAAAGTTCTAATTCATCAAGACCATCTTATAAGAATAAATGTAAATAAGCTCTCTTTTAAAAAAGAGTTCTATATTATTATTACAATAAATTAAGTTTATTTCCCATAGCAGTATGATGATTGATTGAAAAAGCCATTAAATCACATTGTTTTTATTTGATTGGACAAATACTATAAGTGATAGGATCAGCAATCCATCTAACAAATTAGATATCATCTGAAGTAATAGTCTATTTAAATTCTTAATGGACAGAAAATATATCACTATTTCCATAAATCATGATTTATTAGGCTAGAAACTTACCTTAAGATAAGGACATAGAAAAGGTTTAATTTCGTTTAGAGTAGATTTCTTTACTTACTTATAATAGACTTGGTGAATTAATATATGAAAATAAAGGAGCTAATGATATAGTATAACAATGTAATTTAGGAAATGGAGTAATATTAGTTTAGATCTTATAAAAATTAGTATTGGAGTAGGAATTGTGACGAAATGATTTATAAATCCCATCCATAGTAAAAGCCAATAATTGATTATAAGTTTCGTAATTTTGATCATAAATAAACATATTCTCTGTCATTTATTGTAATGAATCATTATCAAAATAGAATCCCATATTATAATTATAATTGAGATGCATTAAACCAAGTAGACAATTATATGGATAAATAACACTATTTTCATATTTTGATGGATAAATAGAAATGTTGATTTTTGAACAATCACAAAAATGATCACTTGTATAATATACTAATTTAGCTCCAATTCCAGATCCTGTTCCACCATTTATTGAATGAATTAATTATACTGCTTAAATTCCATCACATTATTCTTATTCTTTTCTTACCTTTTCTACTATCTCATCAAATAAATCATTCTAACCATAATAACCACTTGCAAATGTTAAACATTTTGCACTCTTTCCACAGACAAAATTATTTGGATCATAATAAGATAAATTCTTATTTCCCCTTATCTTATCTAATGTATTCTCTTCATTATCTACTAATATTGTTCGAGGAATCCCTTTTCTAAAAAATTTATCATCCAATTTTTCACCACAATCATCCATCATTTAGTTCCATATGGCATTTCCAATCTGATTTCCACTTTATCCTACTTAAATTGTTATTATTTATTTCATTAATTCATTTATTAATTAAACTCATGCACTCATTATCCTTATACAAACATAAATAAGACATGGAAATTTAAAGAGCTCATTAATATGAACAATCATTAAAAGCTAAGGAATTGTAAAAAAGTCAATTATTATATAAATCTTGTGAAAGATTATAAATGTTATCAGATAGATAAATGTAAAAACTGAGACTTAGTTAAATTTCTGTTTTTAAACATGAATAGAATCATCAAAGATTTAAATCTTAAGAAAGTGAAGCTATACATACTCGGTATTTCAATTTATTATAAAATTAAGTCCTAAAATTGAATTGGATAAAGAAGCTTATGATAAATGGATATTAATGTAAAAAAGATTAATATCAAAAGAAGAAACATAAAAATTGAAGAAATATGAATCTAAAATATAAAAGGCTAATGAAATAGGAATGTTAAAAGAAAATGAATTATTGAATAAATAGAAATTAAGAATATAAACTAAATTGATTAAAGAATCTATTCATAATGAATAATAACTTAAATTATAAGTATATAAATATATAATTTTGTAGAAAATCCAAAAAAAAGAATATGCCAAATTACATCTTATATGATTATAATTTATTATTATTTATTATAATTGTTTGTAAATTATGTCAAAAATTGATCCACTCTTAAAATTAAGATAAAAACAATAAAGAGAGTTGTAACATCTCATGGAATATGAAAAATAATTAAGAGATAAAGAAATTAGAAATTCGCAACTGCTATTGAAAAAAAAAGATAAATTTTAAGACATCTCTATGAAATAATTAAAATTCAAAGAAGATTTAAAATAAAAAGCTGAATAAAAAAGAATAGAGTTTGAAAAAAATTTAAGTCAAGCTAAAATGATTGAATTAGAATAATTAAAAGTAAAGATATATATTTAATAATTATAGTAATCATAACTTCAAGTTAATAAAACTATTGAAACAGTTACAAAATTTGAAAATGAATATTAAAAAGAATAATTAGATGTATTACTAAAAAAGAAATCAGAACATAATTATTAAATTGAATAAGTATTAGAAAATAAAAAAAAAATAGAAAATAAGAAGTTAAAAGAGTTAAGTCAATCTTTAGATGCTAAATTTAAATCTTCATAAGAAGTATAAATTATTATAAATATTAATTAGTTATAAGATAATTTAAATAAATAATTAAGTGATAGATAGAAATAAGAATAATAAAAATAATAAACATATTTTAAATAAGTTGAAGAATAACAATAAAATTTATAAAAAGAGAGAATGAGAAAAGGAGAAATATTTGATGAAAAACTTGATAAAGTTGAAAAATTGAAATAAGAAAAAGAAAAAGAATTGAAAGAAAGATAAAGACTTAGATTAGAGGCTGAAAAATAAAAAGAATCATTATCTAAAGAATTTTAAGAAGAGATTGTGGTAATTAATTAAAAATATATTTAAGAAAATGTAAAAGTAACATTTCCGCAAACAAATTTCAACATGAACAACAAATTTCATAAATATATATATATACTCACAATAAATATATTTTATAATAATATGTAAATTAGAAGATCATTAATTCATTAAAATGACATTAGAAAAGATCACAAAAAATAAAAACAAAGTCTGCCAGATTTTGAAATTTCTGGAGATTATAATATCTCTTTTCTCTATAAAAAAAGAATAAATGCAACTACAATCAGATTGAATATAATTCTAATTTCAATTTGTCATTTTACATGTTACAAACTTATTAGGTAAGGAATATAATGATTTTTATCGTGATCAAATAGGCTACTACTAATGATTCAAATATAAAAGAAAGCTAAAACTCATTTTATTCAAAAGTTGGTAAATCACGTCAATCCACTTAAGAAATACTTTAAAAAGAATATATGGTTAACTATAGTCTGATGAAAATCTTAAATCAATAATCACAGGATAGACTATTAATTTAAATAGTCTTGAAAAATAATTAAACATTATAAAAGATAGTTTTATTTGAGAAATTGCTTGATGGATAAATCATGTAAATTTATTATAAGAATTAAAAAATGAATATCGAATTAGAACATTTTAGTATGATACCCTAGTTATTGAAATAAAAATATATTTTAGATTGTAGAGAAAAAAGAAAAATATTATAAGATATTCTTTATTCATTGTTAAATGATTTTGAATTAAAATAGAAATATTCTATTGATATCTAAATATAAAACCACTCTGTCAAGGATTATTACAAATAAAATTAGCAGCTTTCTAATAAGAAATTACAACATAATTATGGACTAAAATAGATTAAATTTAAAATTAATATGATAAAATAATTAACATAAGAAAAGAATTCTTTTTCATAAAGTTATTTTAGATAACCTAAGAAATGTTTAAGTTGGATAGTTGATTTTCAAACTATGATAAGGAGAAATATTAAAATATCAAAAAATAATTATAAGATGAGCCAGAAAAAAAGGATGAAATTAGTTTAGGGTTTTATAAACTAAAATGAGTTGGAGTATATTATGATAAGATTTTTACATTAAAATTTTATTCAAAGTCACTATTTCCTTTATACTGAACTAAGTGGTCTAACCTTTTACAAAATTCTATTTTATGATTCTATTACAACCCTTGTTTAATTGTATTTTCTGCTTTCCATATTATATTTTTATTAAGCATCATCACGTTCTTTAGGAAATCTAAAAACTTAAATTTATACCTCTCTATAGTTATGCTATTTATTATTTAAATTTATCTGAATTTATAGTAATTTAATCTTGAAGTTCTTTAATCATCTCTCTTAGTTTATTAGCATATGCTCTTACAGTACTAAAATCCATTGACATAAAATTTAAAGAATCTAATTAATTATAATCTATTTCTAATATAATTTAGCTTTATGATTATCTTAATTATTTAGTTGCTGTTTTAATTGTTTTTTCAACAGTTGATGCCTTTTTAGTTAATGTAGCAGTCACACTATTTGTATCTAAAAAATGGAATAAACTAAAATGAGGAACATAATTCATACTTTTTATGTTTAACTTTATTTGGTAAATTAGGTTTGTCTTACTTAGGAATACTGAATGATTTTAATCCTCCACTATATCCTCCTGTTTCAATTTTATCAATAACCTTGCCTTACTTTGTTATAATATCATATAAATCTAATAATTCTTCAACAATTTCATTTATTTATGATCTAAATTATATATTAGATATTTTACTTCTTTTTTTCTCTATATTTCTTGAATTAATTAAGAAAATTTTCAATTTCTTCTACTTTAGCATTTAATTTTTATTCATATTAAAATTTATAATGATCTAATGATTTATTATATTCAGTTTTAATGATTTCTAAACTTTTATTAAATTCTTTTTCAATTTCTGTTTTAATTTACTTTTTTAATTCTTGAAGTTTTTGATTTTCCACATTTTTAGTTTAAGCTGTTTAAGGAAGATTAAGAATAGAAGCAACCTTATCTTCTAGTAAATTTTTAGATTCATCCTGTAATTTTTTAATAAATTGATCTCTATCTGAAGATAATAATCTAAGTGCATCATCTCCACTCATTTTAGATAATTATAATTGATCTTTAAATTTTTTATTAATTTCTTTTTATTCTAATATTTGTTACTAATATCTTTCCAATTTAGAATGTGTATCCTTTTTCATATCTTCTATTTGTTTTTTTAATTAGGCATTTTCATAATGATATTCATCAATTTATTATGATAAACTCACATTCTTTAATAAAGCTTCTTATTAGTTTTTGAAGATAGTTATATCTTTTGCATTTTTAGCAGAAAGCCTTTCTAAATCAATATCTAACCCTAAAAGTCTTTATAATTCAATGAATCTCTTTTTTCTATCAATATTTAATTATTCAACTTTAATTTTATATTCTTCTATCTCATCTTTTAATTTTTTTATTTCTTTTTCTTATTGAACATTAATTTAAGTATCAAAACCTAACATAGATTGTTACTTTTTAATAGAAACCTATATATTTTTAGTTCTATCTAAATATTATAATGTCAATAAACATTCTTCATAATTTGATTAACTAGGATTAATTGCTCCAATTAAAATAACTTAAGTATTATTGTCAATTATTAATACCGATGTTAATTTGGATTCCTTTTTTGGTAATATTTTATTAGAATTTTAATTGAAAGAATTTAAACAACGATTAAGTACTTAATGACTAGCAGTAATTAAAATGGCTTCTTGAAATTTCTCTCCTTCAGTTATATTTTTTGCCACTCTCTCAGATCCTGCTAAATCTACAAATTATAACTTAGTATTAGAATTAATCTCTAATGTAAGTATAATATGAGTTCTCATTTATCTTTTGATATCTGTACTTCTAAGAATTTTTATCATTTCCCAAAAATCATTGATTAACAATATTTATCGTTTAGTAAACTCTTCAGTTATAAGATTTGTATTTAAATCTCTTATTTAATCTACATAAATCTCTTGAAATGAAACTTAAACATTCTACCCTTTTTAAAGAATCTGTTAAATCAATAAAGGAACGATTCCTGGATTTTGTATATTTCCAAATAATGAATAACTTTTACCACTACCAGATTGCCCATAAGATATTATACATCCATTCTTATTCTCATAATCAAAATTAACCACACTTTCAAATAGTTCTTATTATGTTGAGGATGCTGGGAAGATCTTATCATAACGAAATTATTGCCATTCTGCCTATTTATTTGTTGGATCCTGCCATTATTTTCATTACAAATACCTTAATAGAGATAACATTCTAATCTATACTTAACATAGATTAATCATAATCAATTGGTCTTACTCTTAAAAAAACTTTATAATTATTCATATAAATCAGTATATAATAAACTCTCCTGATATTTAATATATAAATGATCCTATATATATATATAATTCATTGAATTTTTAGACTTGTTCTATCTCAACTCTCTTTTTATTCCATAATTTAATTGCAAATTATTGACTAAAAGAGTGATTTAAAATTTAGTAAATAATTTAGTTATTAATAAAATACATCTTCTTATGAATCCGATACCATTTTGATATATCTTCTTCCTTTTCTCTTATATATTTTCTTTTAACTCTAAAAAAATGAAACTTAATGACTTTTTTATAGTTATGTTTATTTATATAATTCAATAAAGGGGATTATGAAATGAATAAAGTTAAAATTAGTTGAATAATTTAGATGATTCATTCATTTTTAATTAAATTTTATGAAATTTTCATTTTTTTTGGAAATTTTAAAAGTCATTAATACAATCATATATATATTCATTTTATACTATTAGTTAGAGAGAAAGTAATTATAATTATAAATACTTAATCAAACTTAAATCTTGGAATAAATTAGAATTAAAATTCTTTAAAAATTATTCTTATTCATTTTATTTTTCTTTAACCATCAAATTACGCATTGTTTATTCAATTGATTGTAACAGTAAATGTCATTTTTATAGTTAATTTACTCAAAATTTAATTTATTTAACATACTAAATATGTGAGAATTGTTTTAACGGATTTTTGCGGAAGATACAAGGTTGAACTAGTAGATGTTATGGTGTGCAATTTATTAAGAAGTTTGTAATGGATTGGATGTAGATTGATTATTTATAAATTGGATAATATGCTAATACAAATTATAAAGTATTCGTTTTTAACGAGAATTGATAAGCATTAATATAAATATATTATGAAGACTATTCTGCTTATTTTATTGAGCGTGCAAATCTTGCTAGCTCAGGATCCTTGGGTAACCCATTACACAGCATTTACATCAGCAGAAATAAATGATTTGGATGGTAAAGAATGATAATTATGCTTAGGTTGGGTTGTAAAGAAGGCATTTAAAGGAAATACCTTTAGTAAATGTGATAAAATAAGTTTGGTTGGTGGTTATGGAGCTTTTGGAAAAGGAGCTACAGCATTAAAATAATTGAATCTTCCTCCACATTATAAATTAAAGATTAATGTGCAGTTATGGAAGTAAAATTAATTTATATAATTAAACCTTTAGAATAGATAGTTGGGATAATGAAATTATGTTTGTTTTGGTTGATGGTTTCATATGGCAAGCTAAATGGCATTATTCAGAGGGAGCAAATTTATGTGGGGCAGCTAATGATTGGAAAGAGGCTTTTTATAATATTGAATTTGAAGTTCCACATAATTCACCTACTGTAAGTATAGTATTGACATCAAATTTGGATGAAGATGCTTTGAATGTATAGATAATTATAATAATTATTATAGGAATCATGGGCATTTAGAGATTTCAAATTATCATTCTAAAGATGTCATCCAGAATGTGCAGTATGTGGTGATAATAAACCAGATAATTGTTTCTTTTGGACAAATGTAGCTACTAATTGGAATAAATAAATTTCATTAGAAGGATGGACATTAGATGGAGAAGGAAAAGCTGAATCAAATGAATGTGCAGGAGTATAACTTTTTGGTGGTTTTGGAAAATTAGGAAGAAAAGCTAATTTATGGAAGAGATTCACAAATTTACCTCCACACTTTTAAGTCAAAGTCAAGGTTTAAATGTGGAAGATTGATTCTTGGGATAATGAATTATTCTTAATGGAAATTGATGATTAAGAAAAATTCAGACAAGCATTTGCTTATAATGAAGGAGTTGATCTTTGTGGTGTTGATACAGGTGCAAAATAAGGAGAAGGATGGGCAGAAAAAATAGTTAATATTGAAATTAATGTTCCTCACAAATTCCCTGAAGTAAAAGTCTTAATGAAATCAACATTGGATGAACCACCTGAAAATGAATCATGGGGTGTTAGAGATTTCTAATTATTTGCTGCTTAATGTTTCAAAGGATGTACAGGTTGTACTGGTCCAGCAAAATCTGATTGTACTTCATGTGGTTAAGGTTTTGATTTAGTGAATGGTGAATGTAAAGAAGGAAGTAATTAAATTAATATATATAATTATTAGTTAAATGGATGACATTGAATAGATTCTTCTTTAATGATGAATAAGATTTCTAAGGATTATAAGATTGGATTCCATCAAATGTATTTTAAAATTAAAATCCATTTTCAACTTGTGGTTAAAAGAAACTTTTTGGTGGTTATCAAAGATTTGGTGCCAAAGCTAAAGCTGAAAGAAATTTCAATCTTCCTAAACACTCTAGACTTAGAATCTAATTCTAATTTTGGAAAGTTGATTCATGGGATGATGAAAAATTCTAATTATTTGTTGATGGCAAAGTTGTCTTTGAAAGATCATTTGGATTTAGTACTCCAGGATAAGCTAAAATTTGTGGAGCTCCATAAAGTAATTGGATGACTTATTTCTTCAATGTTGATGTCATTATTGAACACTCTAATCCTACTGCTAATGTTGTCTTAAGTTCTACTTTAGACTAAGGTGCTGATGATGAATCTTGGGGTTTCAGAGAATTCTAATTACTTTATGAATTAAAAGAAGATTGTGTTGAATTGTATACTGAATGTGGATTCAAAGGAACTAAATATGAAATCTGCAGAGATACTCCATCACTTGCTAGAGTAATATATAATTATCAATATATTTTAGGAAAAAATAAGTTAAGTTAAATCAATAAAGATTCCTCCTGGAGTTATAGTCTAAGGATTTGATGAAGAAGTTTACAAAGGAAAAAATGTTAAATTTTCTTCAAGTTAAGATTGTTTAGAAGAAATCTAATTTTCTTTCATCCAAAAAAAATTTGAAATAATCCAAGCTGATGATTCTGTCCTTGCTGCAAATTTAAGACGTATAAGATTTGATTGATTTTATAATCATAAGACATAATTATTTCTATCAAAAAAATCACTTTTTATTGATTAATATTTTAATAATAAATGTAAATTTAAGCATAAATACACCATTTTTTTATAGGTTTTTTTATTCATTTACTTTAATTGCTTTGATTGAATCACTTTTGAAATTTACTATAATAGTTTGAATTGTATCATTTAAATTCTGCAATTTTGTAATCTAATTAAATAATCAAATTAAAGATTGAATCAACTTCTTTCTCTACTCATTTTTTCAAAATACTAAAATGATAAGCAAATTAAAACTTTAATTAAGTTTTTTATGAAGAAAACAGAAAAAATCATGCTATATTAAAAATAATTATATATTAAATTTAGTATAAAGGACAAAATCATAGGTCAAATTCTAATTAGATATATTATCTAATTCTATTAAAATCAATATGAACTATATATAGAAAGATAACTTCTGAATATAATTAGAAAAGTCAACTAAAACTCACTAAGATCAACTTCCTAAATCTAATTATAAAGATTTTATTTATAAATTAATACTTATTCTAAAAATTATTTGCTTTCAATATTAAAAATTTCTTTACTCAAAAATCCTTGATTAATATCTTAAATAGAAAAAGGTGTTTAAATTCTTTTAAATTAACTTAATAATATATATTTAGTCTAAAATGATTAATAATCCTTAGGTTCACAAAAATAATGATACAAGTAAAGCAATAATAATAAATAGAGGATTAAATAATTATTTAAGCTTCTTATATGTATATTTAATGGTTCCCATGGTTTTATTATTAATTATGATAATTTTATTGAATTAAAATTATAATTCAATCAGTAAAAAATTAAAAGTTCATGTATGAAAATAAGTATTCTGTGAATAATAATCATGAATTTAGTAGTTATTGATCACCTTATTACTAAAAATCTTCTTCTTATTGATTTAATTTCACTTTTTTTTCGACAGGAGATGCTTCTACCTATTTTTATTCCTTTTGTATCTGTGGCTATCTATAAAGTTCCTTATGATAAGCATCAAGCTATTTCATGAAGCCCATATTAGGTTAGGCAATTCTTCGCTTTGATTAAAGTAGTTTGAGAGCTTAAAGTGGTGTCATTTATTGATATTTTATTAAATAAGCAATAACAAATGAAGCAGACCTAGATTTACCAGCAAAACTTTATATTAATATGTAATATTACCAATGAATTAGTACATTTTTATTTTTTTGGATAGCAGAATGAATGAAATCATTAGCCATTTCAAATTTTGACTTAATTTCCTGATCTACACTATCATTGATATTAATGAGAAGAGATTTAAATTCTGTTGTTTAATATGGAAATATTGGCATCTCACACACACTTAATATATGTGTTATTTAAGCTGTAATTTATACATTTTAAATACATTCATAGAGTTTTTTTTTATTCAATACTGTTCCTAAACACCCTATATATAGATTTGGTATGACCAAATTTGGCGAACTATCTTCTTTTAGCTGTTTTACAACTAAAAATGCCTTAACCTTCTCTAGAATAGCTTTGACATTCAATTCTTCTGGAAAATCAGCCAATTCATCAAGAGCATCAAAATGTTCCATAGAGCTTTTCATTGATTAAAGTTTTAGATTTTTCTTAATTTATGAAATTTAATTAATTGTTAGAAGAAAATATATATTTCATTTTTGAATCAATTTATCTTTGTTTTATCTTTATACATCTACACAAATAAATTTAATTCAATTAATTATGACTAAATAAGAAAAGGTATGATTATCAATATACATCCTATATAATTTATACAATAACATAAAAAGCAAATTGTAAAATGAAATAAATCAACGTAAATTTTAGAAAGAATTGATGATTTATATTTTTATTAAGATCAATAAGTAATTTTTTATATCAATAAAAGATAATTATTTTTAGAATTGCTTATAAAAACATAGAATGGAAATGGAGAATTCTTATTATTAATATTAATTCAAGAGTAATTAAAATAATCTTTTGAAAATATATCAAACAAAAGTTATACTAAGAGTTTAAAAGTTATTTTATTCTTGTTTTTTAAATATTATCTCTTTGCATGAATTTGATTGTGAGATAAAATTCAAGTTTTATCTAAGTTAGAATAGAATATTGCAGTACATTATTTAGGATCATTCGAAATTTATGAATTACTTATACATATATTTGGATGATTGTTAATTTATATTTGAAATAAAACTTTTAATATTTTTAATGTTTTAGAATCCAAAATATCAAACTTAAAACATAAATTAATAGCAAACAATAAAATATAAATTGGTTGAAATATATTGTATAATCTATCTTAAAAACAATTATTATCATATTGCTCGATATATAATATATTAAGTAATCCAAAAATAAATTAATAATTTAATAAAATTCATCTTTTTGTTTAGGAACTATTATAAAATATACTATTTACTTGTATCTTAGAGTACTAATTCCTGCTTATTAAATGATATCTTTAGTTTTATCAAACTTTTCAGATTTCTATTTATTAAAAAATGATTTTTGATTAATCGTTGTCATAATAATTGTATATTGTTTCTTTAATATAGAATTATGATTATTTTATGAATATTGTGAAGTCACTTCTGGTGAGAAATGTTAAAATCTAAATACTCAATAAATGATACTCAGGCAATTATTTATTTTTTAAATTATGAGCCAGTGCATATCTATCTACACTTATTTATTGATGTAATTAACCTAACATAGTTTTAGGAATAGCAATAATTTCATATTCATCCATATCTATCTATTTTAAATCTGGATGTAATTTTAACTATAAATTTTTTTGTAATTTATTTGTGTCCTCAATAAATGATTATTAATCAATTGCGTTTTGAATTGATTTAATAACTTATTTCTCTGTATTAGAGCTTTTTTAAGAATAATTAGTTTAATTTCTTTATTTTGGAGAAATTTGAATATTTGTATATATTTTAGATTTTGCTTCCCCATTTTCTTCAGTGAATAAATTTGTTTATTTTTTTTTAGGAGAAACATCATTATTTTCTTTATAGAATTAATTGATTTTTTCAATCGGAAAAGCAGGTTTATTCATTATTCCAATAACTCCATCTTTATTCATTACTGTCATTTTTCCTCTAAATCGAGATTTAAAATCCATTTATAAATATTTAAATAAAATATAATTATAATTCTCTTAATGAATCAATTTTATTGCTTATCTTATTACTTTGAAAACATTTTTCTCATATTGTTATTCAAACTCTACTCTTGGGTAATAGATAATTAAAAAACTAATTTAACTAATCAATTAAATTAATATTCATCAACAAAACTTCTGAAATATCTATTTATGTAAAGATAAGTTGATTTAATCAAGCTCTTTGAAGAAATTATTGAAACTAACTTAATATCATTTTAAAATATGGAATATGTAAAGAATTATTCTGATAGCATACTCAGAAAAATATCCATATATTATTCTGAAAATTAAATATTATGCAAAACTCTATTTCAATTGTATGATTAAATTATGCCTTTATCTAATAAATATTTTNGCAAACAATAAAATATAAATTGGTTGAAATATATTGTATAATCTATCTTAAAAACAATTATTATCATATTGCTCGATATATAATATATTAAGTAATCCAAAAATAAATTAATAATTTAATAAAATTCATCTTTTTGTTTAGGAACTATTATAAAATATACTATTTACTTGTATCTTAGAGTACTAATTCCTGCTTATTAAATGATATCTTTAGTTTTATCAAACTTTTCAGATTTCTATTTATTAAAAAATGATTTTTGATTAATCGTTGTCATAATAATTGTATATTGTTTCTTTAATATAGAATTATGATTATTTTATGAATATTGTGAAGTCACTTCTGGTGAGAAATGTTAAAATCTAAATACTCAATAAATGATACTCAGGCAATTATTTATTTTTTAAATTATGAGCCAGTGCATATCTATCTACACTTATTTATTGATGTAATTAACCTAACATAGTTTTAGGAATAGCAATAATTTCATATTCATCCATATCTATCTATTTTAAATCTGGATGTAATTTTAACTATAAATTTTTTTGTAATTTATTTGTGTCCTCAATAAATGATTATTAATCAATTGCGTTTTGAATTGATTTAATAACTTATTTCTCTGTATTAGAGCTTTTTTAAGAATAATTAGTTTAATTTCTTTATTTTGGAGAAATTTGAATATTTGTATATATTTTAGATTTTGCTTCCCCATTTTCTTCAGTGAATAAATTTGTTTATTTTTTTTTAGGAGAAACATCATTATTTTCTTTATAGAATTAATTGATTTTTTCAATCGGAAAAGCAGGTTTATTCATTATTCCAATAACTCCATCTTTATTCATTACTGTCATTTTTCCTCTAAATCGAGATTTAAAATCCATTTATAAATATTTAAATAAAATATAATTATAATTCTCTTAATGAATCAATTTTATTGCTTATCTTATTACTTTGAAAACATTTTTCTCATATTGTTATTCAAACTCTACTCTTGGGTAATAGATAATTAAAAAACTAATTTAACTAATCAATTAAATTAATATTCATCAACAAAACTTCTGAAATATCTATTTATGTAAAGATAAGTTGATTTAATCAAGCTCTTTGAAGAAATTATTGAAACTAACTTAATATCATTTTAAAATATGGAATATGTAAAGAATTATTCTGATAGCATACTCAGAAAAATATCCATATATTATTCTGAAAATTAAATATTATGCAAAACTCTATTTCAATTGTATGATTAAATTATGCCTTTATCTAATAAATATTTTAAATTAAAGTAAATTCAAAAATGGATATCATTAGTTTTGAAAAATAATAAAACTTAATTACAAATTAGAATCTAAAAAATGAATTTATTTTGTATTATAAAATAATGAAGATAAAAAATTCTCTTATATCTAGGGTAAATATTGTTAAGAATAATAATATAAAAATGGGTTACATGATATAATTATAAAGATTTATAATACAAATACAAATTTTAATATTTTATTGAATGCATTATAAGAATTAATGGTAACAAAATAAATTTTAATAACATATTAATTATGTCTATTTTAAATATGTATTAGTCAAATTCTAGGTCTGCTCTGTCTAAAGATAGAATAGATGGTCCATCAACAACTACTCCAATGAAATTACTTAAATCATAATAATAGGATAGAGAAAAACTTTATAATAGTCATATAATGCAAAAAGCCTTGATTGAATCTTGCAAGAAATCTAAAGAAAATAGAATGAATTCACCAACTTTCAAAGTTACGGATACTATTATATAAGTAAATCTTAATAGGACAATAGGCAAATTAAGATGCTCCAGCATAAAAATCAGGAAAAAAGAAAGGAATATTTAGTGGTATAGATTCCTAAATAGATCCTTTTAGAAATGTTCATACTTCAACAAACAAGACTAATGTTAAGTTGATGATGTTTAATGATGGTCATTTTATGAAAAAATATCAACAAAAATAAACAGATATGCAATAAGAAAATAATCATAGATATTCAATTAAAGTGTTTTAATAAGAGCCCAGATAGGATATAGCCTAAAAAAAAGTAAGAAAGAGTGTTCCAGGATAGCCAGTAGCAAAAGATCCAATTTTGTCTCCTGATTCAAAAGTCGATAAAAAAGTATGAGATTGATAATATAAAAAGCTTAGGATTTCTAGTTAACAAAAGATTGAACATAAAGATTAGATAGAAAGTATTAGAACATATTAGCATGCAAATTCATCTTTGGGTTTTCGAAAAAGCGTACAAGAAGGTTAATAAAATGATGTTAGTCCAATAAAAATGAGAGAAAGTAATACATACAAAAGTGATATGAAAAATATATTAACTTAAGATGAGCACTTTATAAAACTTGTAATTATTGATTTTTTATATTGGTAGTTTTCACGGACTGATTATAAAGGTTGTGACAATATTAAAAAATCAAAGAAGCCTTGTTTGAAAATGGATGTCCCAAGACCGATTTCAGCATTTGCTCTATATGAAAAGTGATATAAATTTTAAATTAATTTACCTTATTAATTACTGTATATAGGTGTTGTAATACAAAATTTGAATTGACAAGAGCATAAATAAGATGCTTGAGTGTGTTTAAATAATCCAAAAAAGAATTTTCCCATTTTCACATAATATTAAGATCTATCATTTTATGTTGCCTTGGACTCTTCTCTTGATGAATACTATAATATAATCTTCAGAATGAGTGAACTCTTCAATATATGTTTATTATATATTAAGAGAGTGAAACAAAGCAATTTCACTTTGAAGTGAGCTAATGAACTAATTTTAATGCTTTTTAGTTTAGAATATGAGATCAAGGCATTAGAAATATTCTGAACAAGATGATGACTAATAATGAAGTCGATTAATATTGAGGAAAAGGGATTGATATGAAATTAGTCATAACGATGGTTTGGAAAATTAAAAAGATAAATAAATGCATATATGAATTAAAGTTTGAGAATTAGCAGAATAAATGAGCAGAGAATAAATAAGATTTGAATAGATTGATAGTTTTTGGACTGATGAATATAAGGGCTTAGAATTATTTATGAAACAAATAATTATTTTCAATAAGCATTTTCTTCATCGAATAAATAGGTTCTGGATTTGATTATATTATGTTAGTAGCTAACAATGAAGAATTAAACTGATGAATAGTAGGATAATTAAAATAATAGCTCATATTTCGAAGACCATAATGGAATTGATTTGGGCATACGCAAAGTGATAAAATTAGGAGAGAATGGAGATAAGACTTGTAAAAGAATCAGCATTAATTTAGCCACCAATTTACAATACAAATCACAAAGAGTCACAGAATAACAAAAATAAGTGATATAGTAAATTAAGCATCTTGCACGATAAGGCTCACATATGTACGTAACTATCTTTATATTTTATTTTGATTGCTGTAAATACAGTTTCCCATATTCTTTATATTATATTAATGCATATTTATTATTATTTTAGCACCGGATATTTGGAGCTTCCCACAGAGATAATAAATTAATATAAAAAGAAAACTAATTCAGATGCCTTGATAGATGAAGTGTTATTAGAGTAAGTACTTTTTCATCACTCTACAAAACACTATTTCCTTATATTCATCATTTATTTTTTCATTATATTTTTACTTAGTAAGTTTTTACCACCAAACTCGATCACTCCGCTCATATTCACAAAGAAATTACCACAAGGAGGACAGTATAGGCAAAAAGGAACTTAACCATTGTGGGTAAATGCATTTGAAAGCCTCTTAAGTGTTGTGGTCTAATTGTATTACAAGAGTGATTAGAAATTAGCTGAATTTATGAAAGAAAAAGTCTTGATAGATAGTAAAAGAGACATTAAGCAAGTATTTTTTAAATGTATAAAAGGAAAAGAAACCAGGTAGAAAGAAGAAAATTCTTGATAACGATTCTCCTAATCAAGAACAAATAGAATAATAGTAGCCAAACAACTAGAATGTTTACTCTCTTTTATAGCAGGATGTGTTAGATATACTCATTTCTCCTTTAAGGAATGACTTTCCATTCGGTATTCTATCCATTTTTATATAATAGAAACTTGGACCACTAAAGAAATTGCCATATTTGAATGTGGATTATGTAGATATGGTAAATAATATGAATTTTTGTCGCATCTAGTAATTTTCTATTATTTACATAGATTAAAACAAAAAATGCATAAGACATTATCTAATTTTATTATAATTGGAAATTCACTAGCCATTATAAGTTATGGAAAATAAATAAAGCATATTATCATCGCAGTAACCTTAATAACTATGTTTGAAATGATTTTATTTGCAATCACCTGTTTTATTTTATTAATAATACACTATCAAATAATAAAATTCTATCCATAAATTCAATTCATTGACTTATTAATTATAACTCATTTTACAATAATAATTTTTGGTTATTCTTTGCTTAATAGTTTATTATAAAGATTACTATTTTTTATCAATTTACCATTTACTATTATTATTTTCATTTAATATTAAGCAAATTATAACTATATATTTATATATATAAATATATAAGTTATAAAAGAAAAGAAAACAAATCTCTAATAAAATACAATAAGTATTAATAATATGCTATCATAATTGGATATTTCTAATTTCTTCAATAATAAACATCTCCCATCCATTTTTAGGTACTTTTAAACTTACAGCCTTCTCATATGCATCCTAAAGTAATAAGTTTTTGCCTGGATGGTTATGAGGTAGATTTAATTTTATCTAAACTGCTAACTAATAAAATGCTTTTTTATAATCCTAAAGTAATAATTAATTGTAAAACTTCATTTTAAATGATTGTTGGACTGTTTCCTTCTTTTCGAACTGCCATTCCATCAAAATCTCTTTAGTATTAGATATCTGATACAATACTATTTGTGACTCTGTTGGTTTTGGTCTCAGGATTACGTACATCCCATTCTGAGTTTATTTAAGAAAGCACTTCATTATCTACATTTTATTCCAAATACTATGCTCTCAAATACTTCATATTTTCTAAATCTTCCTTTTATATTTTTTTAAATAATTCTTATTCTAATTTGGCTTATTCTAAATTACTAAATAATATTATTTATATTACGCTTTCTCTATTTCAACTTATTTATTTAATTTATTAAGTTCATTATATAAAAAGCTCTCATCTTCCAATTAATTATTTTAACTTTCTTCAACAAATTATAATTTTAGCTGTTTCTCCTATGATACTGCTAAGACTCTTTATAATGTGAGAATCATAATAAATCGTTTTTAATCAAAATTTTATTAATACTTTTAGTATTATTACCCCAATAATTCATTATATTGTTTGAGTTTTTTATAATTATAAGAACATTAAATGATTTTTGTAATACAATTAATTATCTCCTCACTATTTATCAAATCATCTCCTAATTACTTAGATTATATTATAATGTTTTATTTTAATTGCTCCAATTTTTAGTTCAAGTTTAAAATTAATGTGTGAGCATTTTAAGTTTTTGCTTATTGTTTAGATTTTGCCAAACATCTAATAGAATGGGAATCTACATCCTCAAAAGGAATAAGATCTTCACATATTACACATAATACTTGTAAATCATCTTATTTATTTCCATTATTTTTTGAGTATATTTAATTGTTTAATTATGTTTATTTAGTATCCTTTTTATTTGATTATTTTTGCCACTCAGGTAAGATAGCTTTCGGTTATGTTCTCTAAAATTTTATTGCTTTCTCTGCTTATAAAAATAGTTCTTTTTGATCCAACCTTTCTTATTGTTTTGTAATTAATTTTGGTGATTATGGTAATTTAGTAGGAGATTAAACTGAATATAATTATTTTTAAGGTTAAGGAATGATAATCTATTATTAAGAAGTGCGATTACTTTATAATTCAGATTATTAGTCTAAGAAAGTGTTATTTTTATGTGGAGATTGAATTTTTCTAGAATATTATTATAATTAAGCATCTAATTCATATTCATTATTATCTTAAGCTCTATTAACAATAGCTCTTTGTAATATTTTTTGATTTGCTAAAGGTTAAACCATTTAGGAATAATAAACATCTTAATTTTTTTTATTGGTAAGTGGTTCAGATTTATTATTAACAAAACTTGAATGTCTTAATGGTAATATAGGTGCTGAAGGTGAAGGTGAGGTTAAGGATTAATTTTAAGAGTTGTCAACATTGACAATTTCAGTAATTTTTATTGTTTCAAATTAATCAGGACTATTAATTCTTAATTTTTCTGTTTTGGAAATGTTATTGTTAGAGTTTTGATTAAAATCAGGAAATTATTATTATTATTATTATTATTCTATTTATTTTTATAAAGTTGGAGATATAAATCTACTTCTTGGAGGTGTATTTTATATCATAAGATTAGTTTCAACAGGTTTTGTATAATTATTGTTATATTAAATCGGATTTTATTTTATTTGTTCATTGTTTAAAGAATATTACTATAAATTTGATTGTAGTCTGTAAGAATCAATAGATTTATTTTCATATGTTTACATACTTGAATATTTATTATTATTGGTAAAGTTTGTCATTATATTGGAATTATCTTGTATTGGTTTATTATATTACTAATATTGGAGAGGGTTAATAAATTTATTATTAATATGAAGATCTTAAACTTGATCTTATAATTCAGCTCTTAATTCTTCATCACAAAGTGTCTGGGCATTTTTAGTATTATGATTGAATTAACTTGGTTCTTCAAGTTTTCTGTAAATTGAATCCATCTGTTATAATGGTTTTTAGAAAGCATCCTAATTAAGAACACCAAAAAAAGAAGAATTAATTAAACTATCATCATCAGAATATTTGATGATTTCTTAATTATATTTTTTCTACTCAACTACTTGCGTTAGAGTAAGTGTATTATTTTAGAATTAACTCTCTGTTGTTCCTCTATAAGCAGGAGATGAATCTATGTAAAAATTCCTATTATCAAAAGGTTATATCATGCTATCATTTAGCCTAGATGAAATGTCTGTTTCTGATGAAAATATTTTTTCAAATTCACATGGTAATTCCTACCCCATTGTTGGTTGAGGAATCTTGGGTATGTATTCAGTTCTACGATGGGTCATTGACATAGAATGATCTAGAGGCTGAAAAACTGGGTTAACAAATTATTTCATTTATATTAATATTTAAAACTATCCAAGGCAATCAAAGCAAGTTCCTTAACTTCCTTGGGAGATTTTAAAATTTGTATAATAATTTTTAATAGTCCATCCTTGACAACCAATCTAAAAGCAGGATCATAAGTCTTTATATTTACATCCATAACAAATTAGAGTATGGCAACTCGAAGTTGAATATTTTAAGTTTTGCAAATTATAGAAAGAATTGTCAATGTATGTTTCACAAACATCATCTATATGGTGGCATTCCAAAAAGGAAGGGATTACCTTAAAATTTCTATCATTAATTCATCTGAATCTATCTAAGTCAAGTTTTTCATTATTGATAATATAAATTCTTCATCATATACAACTCCTTTAAATTCCTTTTCTACATTTTCAATCAATAAGAGCAGTTCTAACATATGAAATCGACATCTCTCTTTTGATTTGAAATTTTGAATGACCGCTCTTCGAATTTAAATAAGATGTTTTAGAATTGGAACTTAAGTTGAATTTTAATTCATTTTATTAAAAAAATGTAAAATTATATTATTCTTAATTTGTTTTTAAGACTTATATCCAATTCTCCCTCATTATTTCTAAAATCAACCAATTCCTTTTCAATTTCATATTAATATTGGATTTTTGTAGCAATCAAATCTCATATATAATATTCATATATTATATCATATTAAAAAGCGAGGCAAATTACCTTACTTTTTATAAAGTAGTTTTAAGTATAGGTGAAAGTTCATTTAGTTGATAGAGATCAAAATTAAATGTAATTTTGAACTTTATCAAATAATACATTCTAATTGTAATTATATCAATAAATTTTTATTGATCTAATTGTAATAGAATATAAAGTCTAAATTATTGATATCTTAAATGAATTTCACTTTAATTGAGAAATTAAAAAATAATAATGATGATCTTTGATTCCAAATATCCCAAAACCTCTTTTAAGGGTTATTATCTAGGAGGAATTAAAGAGTGATTGAAGAGAATATTGAGTTGATTAGAAGTATCTTTAGAGCAGAATATTAAGAATTTATTAAAGATAATAGCAAGTGGCAATTATTTAAGAAATATTTTATGTAAGTACATCTTTTAGGGAATAGCAAGTCAGGTATGAAATTATTGGAGATAATTAAGAATTATTAAACAATATTTAAGAATCGACATAATAGGCTTTGAAATAATGATTGATACTTTAACTGATATAAATGATTAAACAAAAATAATCAATAAGATGTGTTCCATTTTACTTATCAAATATTTTAGTTTTAGTCAAATGGTTGATGATAAAGAGTGGATTATTAGTTAAATTTTTGAGAGTAATAATGAATTAACACAAATTTTCACTTATAAATTAATCAATTTTTTTATTTTATTTAGTATGAATATTTTAAATAAATTATCACCACAGTTTAAGCAATTTCTTTAAGAAGAAGGGATCGATGAGGAAATCTTTTTATTTGAATAAACACTACGGTATGTTCGAATAAAGCCAGATTATTAGATTACTTTTGAATAACTTAAACAACAAGTATCATTCTCAATGCAACCTATTCATGAAATTCCAAAATTATATTCTCTTCCAGCAGATCAAAAAATCAATAATCTCTAATTGTATAAAGATGGTCATTTATATGGGATTGATAAATCAAGTGCCGCAGTAGTTTATTCATTAGACATCAATAAAGATGATATTAATGTATTGGAAATCTGCTGTGCCCCAGGAGCTAAATTAACTTTTATAGCTGATTTATTAAGAGTAGAAACTGAAAAAGATGGAATTTAAAGAAAAGTTTTTGGTGTTGACATTTCATAAAATAGATTAAATATTACTCAATCAATAGTTAATAAATATAAGTTGGAAAAATATGTTGAATTGATATTATAGGATGGAACAAAATATAAAAATTAAATACAGTTTGATAAAGTCTTAATTGACGCCGAATGCACACATGAAGGTAGTATTAAACATTTGAAAAAATACATATAAAAACCTATGCACGAATAAAATTCTAAAAAACAATAGAAAAATAATAAAGCTTCTAAAAAATAATTGTAAAAAAATTACACGAACACTTATACAACTGAATAGACCAAAGCAAATGAATGGACAGAAGAGGATTTTAACAGCAGATTTTTAGATTAAAAGAAATTATAACAAATATATGATTTATAATTTTCTTTATTAGAAAATGGATACAAACTTCTAAAATAAAATGGAATTTTAATTTATAGCACTTGCTCCTTTTCATAAAAGCAGAATGAAGATCAAATTATTAAATTCTTAGAGTAAAATTATGATGCCATTTTAGTACATCCATTTTATGGCATGCAAGAATAATAATGTAAATCCGGCTAAATATTTAATACAGTTAGATTTGATCCAAAAGTATCAAATACTGGTGGTATGTTCATTGCAAAAATTAAAAAATTATGAAATAAGAAAAATATAATTTAAATCATTTTTTTCCCAATAATATTTACTTGGTTGGGTGTTTATTAGAATAATATTCCTTTTAAATTTAAGTTCTTAAAAAATTTTTCTTTAAAAGATTGTTTTATTTTGCTATGATTTCACATCATTTTTTTAGTCAGTATACTATGAAATTTAATTTGAATTTTTTAGATTAGAATTTTGATTAATCTTTAATTTAATTTGAGAGATTAACCAAAAGAGGGGGGTTTTGATAAAGCATTAACTTCTATTTGTAATTAGTTAATTGATATTCATATTTTAAGCCTTTAACTTCTTTTATTTATTATTAATTCCAAAAATATCTCTTTTCTTCTATTATTTTCATACTCTATTTCATTTTTTCTTCTTGAGTGTCCATTTTTATTTCAAATTTTTTAAATTTTTCCACCAATTTTTCTTTTTTTTTTTAACAATTTTTTATGGATTTTACTTTTTCTATTTTCTTAAATTTCTTAGTTTCAAATATTTTAACTTAAATAATTTTCCTATTAAATTTCACTATAGTCACTATCTTTTTTTTATTATATGTGCTAAATTATATTATAAATAATCATTTTTATAGCGCAAACTATTAATTTCTGAATAGACTAATACTTATTTTGAGCAATCAAATCATTATTTAATTTATTGTTTTCATGAAAAAATAATAATGTAGGAGAACTGTTGTGTGTATCTCATTTTACTTTTATACTATAACTTCTTAAATTTGATCAGAAATTCTTTTCGTTCTTATTGAAATTGGAAATCATAAACCCAAATATTTGAACTTTTCTCTAATGCAGCCATCTCTTTCAAATTCATGATATGTCTATCTGTTAATTTCCAATAAATCCAAAGAGTAGGTAATGCTCAATATCTACGATTAGGATAAGAATTACTCTCAGAAAAAAAGTTTAAGTGTAATTAAATTTCCATCATTTAGATTGATTACGTAAGTGTTCTGCAATCTTAGACTCAACTTTGTATTATTTATAAAAGTTTTTAAATACATTAATATTTAACTCTTGATGTTTGAAAAATTAGGAAATAACATACTACACTATCCTTTTGAATAATCAAACTAAGCTTATATAATAAATATATATATTTTTAATTTAATTATGGGTCTTGCGTGTGGGGCTCTCTGTTCTAGGGAGAGAGACAAGACAACAAAAAGCGAAGCAGATTTAGCAGAGTTTGCATTTTATCAGCATCTAGAAGAAACTAGAAGCCAAGGTTCTTATCGCAGAACAGCTTGTATGATGGTATCAAATTGTTAAAACATTTTTTAGCCTATTTCAGAATTTGGAGGATTGATGAATAGTGCATCGAATTATTGGATTAATAAATAATAATATCAAGTTTGTGGAAACAACAGGCCTATGTTTACATATAATTTATAAAATCGAAATCTCTTATTAAAAGTTGATAATTCCGTTTTTACTCTTCAAGAAAAATAGTGTGCAATAAGAATTTAAAGATGGTGGAGAAAGAAATAAGATAAAGCAAGGAAAACAAAAAAACATTCAAAATCCTATGTGAATCTTTTTTATCGTTGATTATTATATCTAATTCACTTTCAAAGCTCCACTTTTATTGTTTATATAACACAGAGTTCTTTATTCTTTTTATTCTTGGAATATTATAAAATAACAGTTATTGTTAAATTCTAAGCAAATTTTATTATTTGATATTACTAAGTCTTAATCGTTAAACTTATTTCTATTATGTTTCAACTTTGAAGAATTTTTAATTGATTTTCTATAATATTTTTTTATCTAGATTGAAAAATAATATTTATTTTTCTATTAAAAATCCCTATTTTGATTGAATCTTTACCAAAGTTTTTAAGAACTTCTAAAAATAGAAGTTTATCTTTTGAAATTCTTTATGAGGAGGAACTCTACTTATATAATTTATTAATTCTTAAGGTTATAAAATAATTTATTCTTAAATTTCATACATTTTTTTATAAACAGAGACTTTCAAAAAAGGAAAATAATCAATTTTAAAATCAAACGAAAAAATAATGATATTTATTTTTTTAATATCATAATCTAAATATTTTTTTTAAATAAATAGGTATAAAGGATTGAAGATTTCAATATTATGCATTTGTATTTCACAATATATTTTATTAACTTCACATAAATATTATTTTTTTAAGAAAATTATTTATAATATAATAAAATATCATATTTGCAAATAAAGATTATGGAAAACTATTCTATGTTGTTCAGAAAAATATAAATAAAACCTGAATAAATTAATTAAGAAAAATAATTATATGCAACAAGTTAAATATCCTGATTTGAATATGTTAAGTTAAGAAACTCTCTCATAATAATTATTTGAGAATAATAATCAAAATATCAAATTTATTCCCATAGTAACACCAAATTAAGATTAAATTCTTTAACAGATTTAAGCTCAATAATAATAGAAATCAAAGGATGTTTCTCCTTATTAAGAGTATTCTAATTATTAAGTGACTCAAGAGTAGTAGTCAATATCAAATTTAATCAAAGATTAAGATTTTTAGAAACAAAAGAAATTTTTATAGAAAATTTTGGGAATTTTCATTCTTTGGACAATTGGAGCTTGCTTAACATATATTTTTTTCTGTTACACCTTATTTCGAATCAAAAGGATTGAAGTAGTTTTTTTATTGTTCATATTAATTTCTTTGTTTTCCATCCCAATTCTTATAAAAGTTGGAATTGGTAAATACTATAGAAATGTAATAAAGCAATATTTTATTCTAGACATCATCTAGTATCACTATCTTGTTAGGATTAATATTAAGCTATACTATTTTTTATTTAGGGATTCTTGGCTTGATAATGTTTATAATTCATGAATATTGGGCATGTAAATATAGAAAGTTATAAAAGCTTTGGTTATTTTTTTAATCTTCCTTATTATTTTAGGAATCAACTTCTTTGCTAATTTTATAATGCTAATATACTTAAGCATGGAAACACATCAAATTAAAATGATTTGTAATAGTTTATATATTGATTTTAAGATGTATTTTTTGCTCAGTTGGTAGTAATTTTTCTTTGTGGAATATTTGTTAAAGAACTATCTTTTGCATTAGTTTTGGCCATTCCATATCCATTTTGCGTAATGAATGTATTTAAATAAATCCTAAAAGGAAGAGTATAAATTTACCTTTAATAAATTAGTTTAATTTGTAAGATGATCAAGTAATTACAGGATCAATTTCAGCCTTTTATGGATTGTTCATATGTTGTCGGGATTGAGTTGAATTGAAAATTTATTAATCATCTAGTATTTTATATTAACTTTTCTTTTTCAAAATAAGTAAAGAAGAATTTCTTTGAGTTTTACATAAATTTATTGATATTTTTTTAAATTGAAATTTAATATCTTTAAATATTATGTGGAAGAGTTCAAGCAAAGAGATCTGGACATTTCCTTTAGATTTTAGAAGAACTAGATTTTTGAAATTAATAACTTATAGGATTAGTTGATGAATGTAATGTTTAGTGTCTTTAATTATTGCTTAATAATAATGATAAATATTTTTTAATTATTTAATTAAAAAAGATTATCTTCACGACTGAAAGATTTACAATAAAAATATTTTTGAATTTAAAGAAAATAAAAATCTTAATAAATTCTTTAATTTTCTGATGATTTTCTTCAAGAGTTTTTGTGATAATTTTAGACTTAAAGTTTCTGATAGTTTCATTCATTTTTTTGGATCAGCTAATTATTCAATTTTTGAGCAACTAATCTCTAATTCATTTATCTTTAAGCTGATAAAATTATATAGAGATCCATTTAAAAAAATACATTGTATATGAGCACAATCGATTTGCTAAATGTTAAGTTATTAGATTTGAGATTTATTTTTTCAAAAAGTAACATAAAATTAATTAATCGTTTCTATTATCTTTATTATCCCTCATAATTTTTTAGGAATTAATATTTCATTAAAAAAAAGTATGAAATTAATATAATTGCTATTTTAATTATTTCTTTTCAATTAATTTAAAAAATTAAAGCAATAATAGACGAATTTAAAAAATTAAATTCATATGAACTAACAATAAGAATATCAAAACAATAAATAATTCATATCCATCCCAACAATTATTGAATTCAAATGAACTCATATCTCATTATTTTTAGAATATAGAAAGTTTTTCAAAAACAAATGAATATTTAATTTTTAAAATGCAAAAATTGAACAAATAAGTTTATTTTAATTAAAAATGAATTAAGTCGAAATCCCAAATTTTAAATGTTTAAATCAAAATCACACTTAAAGCATAGAATAGATTTGTTTTAATAAATAGTGTACAGACTCAAGATTAATTTGCTAATAATGTCTTCAAAAAGGACTACATTAACAGCACATGAAAGAAGTTTTGGGATTGAACGCTTTGGTCAGCTTTATTGATGATAATAATAAGTCATGTGATACTCTATGTGAAACGATAAGCAAATAAGGAGATATAGTTTTGGACTCATACTTCAAATTGAAAAATGAAATTAAAAATAAATATCAAATCTCAAACAAAAGACTTTAAAAAATGGATTCAGGTTAACTGAATTAAACCATTAATTAAATGATTTCTCTTAGTGATTATAAAGTGTATATCTCAAAGACAATTATGGATTTATCAAATGAATGGAAGTTAAAAGTTGACAAACAAATATAAGAATTATTGCTAAAAACAGTAAATTTTACAGAAGTCAGAAAAGATGATGAAAAATCATCAACAAATTTATTCAACAAGGGTGATTTATTTATATTGAATTAGGGTTTGCTTTATATAATAATCAAAAATTCGATGATGCCCTTTAAATAATTGATAAGACTTTGAAATTGAATCCAAAAAATAGAGATTCTTTATGGTGTAAAGGTAATGTATATTTTTATATATAGGTGAATGTTTAATAATGAAAAACAATTTGGATGAAGCTTTAAATTGTTATAATTAAGCAATATCTGTGGATCCAAAACATTTGAACTCCCTCTCAGCTAAAGGTAATGAAACCTAAAAGAATATATTAGGTGATTGCTTAAGAGGACTTGGATAATTTGATGAAGCTATAATCTTATATGATCAAGCATTATCAATAAATTCAAAACATTTGGATTCTTTGTATGGAAAAGGTATATATCTTATAAATCCATAAGGCGATTGTCTAAGAGAGTTGGGTAAATATAATGAATCTTTAAAATGGTTGAATTAAGCTCTTTCCATATACCCTTAAGATTACTTTTCACTTTAATCTAAAGGTAACTAATAAAAATATCAACAAATTTACAAGGGGTGTGCCTACAAGAATAATAGAACTTTTCTGAGGCCTTAAAATGTTTTGAGCTAGCTTTGAAGATTTCACCTTTTGATCAATTTAATTAAATAAGAAAAAGTAATCATTTTTATGATTATCAGATAAATGTGAATTATCCTTAAAGAAGAATTGAGTAAATAAGTACATATAAAACTATTAATTAATATTCTTTCATATCAATTACTTCAAAGATTCCCTTCAAGAAAATAAAAAAAACTCACATTAAATATACTTGTCCACTAAGCATTAATCATCATCGGTTTCAAACTTATCAATTAAATTAAAGTTTAAAATTTAGGGATTTAATTCTTTGACCCAAAATAAGATCAAAATTCATTCTTAAACTCATGCTAAATACTACTTCATTTTTGCTTTCTCAAACTAAACTATTTGAAGTATCTTTGCATAAAATTAATTAAAAAATGTTTATTAATCATTAGCTATTTTTTTATTTAATGGAATAATATTATTTTTATAGGAGACTTAGAATGAAAATATATTTGATTGAATTTTTTTTCTGAAAAATATTTGTTTAACTTTACACACAAATACAGATATCATTCTATCCTAGTTTCATCAGTTATTTTATAGGTGGGGGGCTTCAGCTATGATCTAAAGGCAGACTTTCTCCCTTCCCATTTTGCTTATGTACTTAATAACTAAATTATTAAATATTAAAAATGAGGCACTGGTTTGATGTTTTGATTAATTAATAATTCGTTAGGGTTAAACTATGATGATTGAAAAATATGCTACTATCATCCAATTTGGCTTATGTTGCATAATAGTTTAAATTATTATAACCCACTATTTAATAAATTTGATTACTGCAGTTTAAGTTAGATATCTATGTTTAATTTACTGAAATTTGATTAAAATGATATAAAGTATGTACTCAAACACAAATAGAATTATTATTATTTATTATATTAATAAAAAATGAATAATTATTTTAATTAGAATTTTTTCAATAAATAATGATGATATATACATTTTTAAAGCTCAATAACTACTTTATGTTTAATTATTACTACTTATAAGGATCTATTCAAAAAATAATGGATCAATACTAAGCTGCTTAATCAGGTCTTAAATTAAATGAAAAAACAAAAGATCCTAAATATCTTAAACCTTTTAAAAAGGAAAGTTCAATAATGATTAATCTAATTTTCTGATCAGGAAATCAGATTTTTAGGCACCTTTTTTATTGGATAAATTATGTTATTTTATTTTCTATATTTATGTATCCAAGGCTTGCTTCAAATTTACTAAGAACTACCTAAAGATTTTTGTATCCAGATAACTGAGGAACTATAGGAAAATAAAGGAGTTTTACAAAAAAGCTCATATCATCTAGTTGAGCTACGATTTATAGTGAAATTTTAATGAATATGATTAGTTAACATCAATTATGAGATGAGATGATTGCTAAAAGGATTACCTTGTCTTGATGATTGGTTCCTCTTAATAAAATTCATCCAGTTATCTTTCTTATTCTGGGATAATTTAGACCTATTATGGTCATCTGTCATTTTATTAAATTAATTGAGACTCACTAACTATTTAGGTTTAAATAAATTTTTCTGAAAAAATTAACTCTTATAAAGTTGGCTTTTGCTTAGATAACCATAATTGATGTTCTTTGCATACAATTATGTAAGTGGGATAAATTTTAATTTTTTTTTTATAAATTATAATTGGGTTTTATTCAAATTAAAATAATTTCGATTAAATCTTATTTCATTTTTCATTTAGAATTAAAGAATTCATTTAANCACACAAATACAGATATCATTCTATCCTAGTTTCATCAGTTATTTTATAGGTGGGGGGCTTCAGCTATGATCTAAAGGCAGACTTTCTCCCTTCCCATTTTGCTTATGTACTTAATAACTAAATTATTAAATATTAAAAATGAGGCACTGGTTTGATGTTTTGATTAATTAATAATTCGTTAGGGTTAAACTATGATGATTGAAAAATATGCTACTATCATCCAATTTGGCTTATGTTGCATAATAGTTTAAATTATTATAACCCACTATTTAATAAATTTGATTACTGCAGTTTAAGTTAGATATCTATGTTTAATTTACTGAAATTTGATTAAAATGATATAAAGTATGTACTCAAACACAAATAGAATTATTATTATTTATTATATTAATAAAAAATGAATAATTATTTTAATTAGAATTTTTTCAATAAATAATGATGATATATACATTTTTAAAGCTCAATAACTACTTTATGTTTAATTATTACTACTTATAAGGATCTATTCAAAAAATAATGGATCAATACTAAGCTGCTTAATCAGGTCTTAAATTAAATGAAAAAACAAAAGATCCTAAATATCTTAAACCTTTTAAAAAGGAAAGTTCAATAATGATTAATCTAATTTTCTGATCAGGAAATCAGATTTTTAGGCACCTTTTTTATTGGATAAATTATGTTATTTTATTTTCTATATTTATGTATCCAAGGCTTGCTTCAAATTTACTAAGAACTACCTAAAGATTTTTGTATCCAGATAACTGAGGAACTATAGGAAAATAAAGGAGTTTTACAAAAAAGCTCATATCATCTAGTTGAGCTACGATTTATAGTGAAATTTTAATGAATATGATTAGTTAACATCAATTATGAGATGAGATGATTGCTAAAAGGATTACCTTGTCTTGATGATTGGTTCCTCTTAATAAAATTCATCCAGTTATCTTTCTTATTCTGGGATAATTTAGACCTATTATGGTCATCTGTCATTTTATTAAATTAATTGAGACTCACTAACTATTTAGGTTTAAATAAATTTTTCTGAAAAAATTAACTCTTATAAAGTTGGCTTTTGCTTAGATAACCATAATTGATGTTCTTTGCATACAATTATGTAAGTGGGATAAATTTTAATTTTTTTTTTATAAATTATAATTGGGTTTTATTCAAATTAAAATAATTTCGATTAAATCTTATTTCATTTTTCATTTAGAATTAAAGAATTCATTTAAAATGGTGTTTGTGTATCCTTTTTTTTCAGAATTTGAACACTAAATCTAAGGTTATGGAGCAATTCAAAACTAAACTCTTTTTATACCAAATTAATTGGGTTAATCTTAAATTCTTAACCTTTTTTATTTTAATAATAATAATTGCCTTTTACAATCATCATAGATTTCTCTATCACATCTTATATTGTATGAGCTAAAAGTCTTTGTTTTATTGACGAAAAGTTTAGAAAATCCTGCATGCAATAGAACAAACCTTTTTACCTCAGATTTAGCTTTTAATGCAAGAATCTTAGAATTTTCGTAAAGAAAAAGCCCTTAAGTTCTTCATTATTCATTAATCTAAAATATAAATTTCATTTTTTAAGTTTTGAAGATATAAGTAAATATATATGGGATTTAATCTACAAAAGATTTTTTGTTAATAAAAAATTTTTTTTAACACCTCATCAAGCGGTAAGAAATCATTGAAATTTTTTAAGAGAACTCCGTTCTTTTTGGCTAATCAGTAATATTACCTCGAGATTAAAAAAAGAAGATGGAATAAGAGAAATTTGAATAGACATGATTAAATGAAATCATCATCTTTCTAGAATATACCTTTGATACAAACTTAGAATGAACAGCAAAATTTAAAAAAACAATAAGCATTGAAATGAATATGTGTCAATATAAAACAATATTATAGATAATGAAGGACCTTTTTGAGTTATTTTTTTATTTTTAAAAGAATAAATGGAATGCTTTTGGTTAAAATGAAATATCTTAAATTAATTAGATCAATAAAAATAGCATAAGCTGGTTATTTATGGAGCAATTAAATTAATTAATTTATTTTAAACTAAAAAATAATTAAAGGTTATATTCTGATAAGCTAATAACAATTTATTATTATGGTCTCAATCAATATTCTAATTTTCAACTACTTAAATGATCTCATATACAACATCAAAGAATTTCCATCTCAATGTAATTAACACTGAAAGAAATTTCAATTGAAATGATAACAATAATAACTATAATTATAAAAGTTAAAAAGAAATTAAGGTTCAAAAGAAATTTTTATAAAAATAGTAATTAATGTATTTTATTTTTAATAAGAAAATAGAAAATATAAAAGAATCTAAATTTAAATGAAATTGATCTTAATGCCCTATTATATCTTGAACTTAGATAATTTATTAATAGCTTAATAATTTAGAAATTAATTTAAAGATTATAATCTAATTTCTGAAACTTAGAACTTTCAAATAAACAAAATCTTGGATAATTATTTCTTTAGTGAGATTTCCAAACTCGAAAACTAAAATGTAACTAAGATTAAATTTATATGATTTGATAAGAATGTATTTGTATTCCTTATCTATTATTGATTGATTATAGAAATTTAATTCTAAATTTTGGCTTCTTTTTGCTGATCCAAGTTATAGAGTATTTAATTTTTCATTTAAGGCAATATCATATCCATTTACAACTCTACAACTGTAATGATTAACTTCTGCAAAAGTAACATTATCTTAAAATCAAAAAAATATGCTTAACAATTAGTAATGTAAAATTATCAGTTAAAAAATACTAAATTTAGGTGAAAAAAAAAAAAAAATAATTAATAATTTGATAATGTTATAAATTTTAAATTTAATATTTTTTTTTAAATAATCACTCATAAATTGTATTCGTTAGGATATTTAGTGAATCCTGTAAAATACAAGCTCCCCTATTCTTGAATAGATAAATTAAGTCTTTGCCTTAGCGATTTACGAATTTTCCATTAAAGATTAAAGCAGCAAATGCTTCAAAATATAAGTATTTGCTTATACGTAACCTTGTAAAGTAAGCTAAAATAAAATAAAAATTAATACTATCCAAATTGGGGTTTACTAAATTTTTGTTTTTTTAATCAGAAGATTAAATTATCTATCCTGTTTTGACATCCCAAAGACGGATAGAGTTATCATTACTGCCAGAGGCTAATGTATTTCCGTCAGGAGAGAAACAGACCGAGTTGATATCACTAGCATGACCGTGTAATTTGGCCTTTTATTACCCTGTTTTCAAATCCCATAGAAGGATAGACTTATCACTACTACCAGAAGCTATTATATTTCCATCAGGAGAAAAACAGACTGAGTTAACTTCTCTTACATGACCATCAAATTTGGCTTTTTATTACCCTGTTTTGATATCCCAAAGATAGACAGACGTATCACTACTACCAGAGGCTAATGTATCTCCATCAGGAGAGAAACAGACTGATTTTACCAAATAAAAAGGAGTATCAAATTTGGCTTTTAATTATCCTGTTTTTATATCCCATAATCGGATAGAGAAATCGTCCCCCCAGAAATTTCCACTACCTGAAGCTAATGTATTTCCATCAGGAGAGAAACAGACTGACCAGACAAAGCTAGTATGACCATCCAATTAGGCTTTTTTTTATCCTGTTTTGACATCCCAAAGGCGGATGGATTTATTGTTACTACCAGATGCCAATGTATTTCCATCAGGAGAGAAACAGACTGAGTTAACTTACAAATCAAAATCTTTGAATGTGGTTTTTGTTTTTCCTGTTTTGACATCCCATAAACAGATATCCATATGTTCACCTATAGCTAATGTATTTCCATCAGGAGAGTAACAAACTGAAAAAGCACCAAACTCATACCCATCTTATTTGGTTTATTATTCTCCTGTTTTTGCATCCCAAAGGCAGATAGATTCATCTTTACTAGCAGTAGCTAATGTATTTCCATCAGGAGAGAAACAGACTGACATTACTTATCCCTCATGACCATCTAATTTGGCTTTTTATTATCCTGTTTTGACATCCCATAGACGGATAGACTTATCATCACTACCAGAAGCTAATGTATTTCCATCAGGAGAGAAACAAACTGACCAGATAGTCTTAGTATGATCATCCAAACTAGCCTATTTTTTCTTACTCTTAATATCCCATAAACAGATAGACAAATATTCACTAGCAGCTAATGTATTTCCATCAGGAGAGAAACAGACTGAGCTAGTATGACCATTCAATTAGGCTTTTTATTATCCTGTTTTAAGATCCCATAAACGAATAGATTTATCATCACTACCAGAAGCTAATGTATTTCCATCAGGAGAGAAACATACTGACCAGACACAGCTAGAATGGCCATCCAATTAGGCTTTTTTTTATCCTGTTTTGACATCCCATAGACGGATAGACTTATCTTCACTACCAGAAGCTAATGTATTTCCATCAGGAGAGAAACAAACTGACCAGATAGTCTTAGTATGATCATCCAAACTAGCCTATTTTTTCTTACTCTTAATATCCCATAAACAGATAGACAAATATTCACTAGCAGCTAATGTATTTCCATCAGGAGAGAAACAGACTGAGCTAGTATGACCATTCAATTAGGCTTTTTATTATCCTGTTTTAAGATCCCATAAACGAATAGATTTATCATCACTACCAGAAGCTAATGTATTTCCATCAGGAGAGAAACATACTGACCAGACACAGCTAGAATGGCCATCCAATTAGGCTTTTTTTTATCCTGTTTTGACATCCCATAGACCGATAGAGCAATCACCATCTCCATATGACCTACCACCTCCAGAAGCTAATGTTTCTCCATCAGGAGAGAAACAAATTGATCTTACTTCGTCTTTATGATCATCTAATTTATTTACTTCCGGGATTCTTAAGTTGTTCCATTTACAATTCAATAATATCGCTCTATTTAAGTTCAATCCGCTGATATCTACATTGTCAAATTAGGATCCACTAAAATTACACCTAAAAAAATTCGCTCCCACCAAAGAAGTATTTAAGATTTTTATGTTTTCAAAATTTTTGTTACTAAGGTTTATCTTCATCCAAACTAATAAATGGAATGAATTAGACCCACATTATATTAAAATGTCATCTATAGATGTTAGGTGAACTAGAAATTAGAGAAATTCAATGATTCCTTAATTTTTCTTGATGCTTCTAATAAGACTTAATTTTGATTCTTCATTTTCTTCAGAGGAATAGTCTATCTTATTGAAGTCATGGTCTTTTAATTTTCTTAAGACTTCTATGATTTATTTGATATTATTTCTAACAACAGACATTTTCTACTCTTTATCATCCTGGGTGATATCAACTCCTTTTTGTAAGATACATGATTCTAATTGGCTTTGATTCCTGTTATCTGAAAGATATCCAATGATGTCTTAAACTTTTTCCTTTCTTAATTTTTCTAATATGACACCAAAAATTTGCTCATCTACATCTTTTATTTGACTAAAGATATCAGCTAGAGCTTCCTTCTCTAAAAAATGGGCTTGCATTTTCTTTTTTATTTTTAATAATGAATTTCTATTACTCTAACTTGAAGTTATATACTGCAAAATCGATAAAAGTATCTTGTGCATTTCTGTAAAATAGAAGTTAGGACTTTGTGTATATTTGAAATTGATTGTAATAGATGTTAATAATGCTATTGAGAATTCATTTCAATACCTGTATTACTTGATTTTTTTCATAATATCGAATATGTTTATTATATATGTATATTTTTATTTATACTAAAATTGAGTTCAATTATTGATAGATTCATTCCTCTTGTTTATGATCTTTTCATAATTAATGATTTGATTTTCTTTTTTACATATATTTAGTTAGTTTTCTCGATTTCTCTAATTAATCTATTTTAGAGGGGGTATATTGATAAAAAATTAAATCATTTTAACATATTTCATTATGAATTATAACCATACAAATCATTGTTTCCTTTTTTT
>CAJJDM010000150.1:3618-104110 GCA_905182975.1 Paramecium primaurelia
TATCTTTTTTATTAAATATATCTTTTACTATTTATAAATTAATTTTACAAAATTCTTAATTATATCTATTAAGACTTATGTTTATAAAAAGTAATAAATTAAATAAATAATCAGAATATCTTATGAAATAATCATGCAGTTTTGTTAAGTTAGTTTTCAATTAAGTAATTAAAATTATTTTAATCACTTCAAATCTGTGCATACTGTTCTCTGTTTTGATTATTAATTTAATGTAGTATCACTTAACATTAAATCTCTATAAACATTAATTAATATCAGTTTTTTGATAAGTAGATCTCAATAAATATACCCTACATTTCCTTAAAATGGAATAATTTTGAAAAACTTGTATGAATCTTAAGAAATCAAAATTAAGAATAAAGCAAAAAAAAGATATAATTAAAAAAATATAAAGAATGAATTAAAATAATAATTGTAATGTTGTCGATAAATAATAATTATCACTTTTACGTAAGGTTTTCCAAAAAGCAACTACCTTTGGATTTCAATAAAGGTCTCAAATCAGTGCCTTGATGATTAATGAATTCTCCTTTGAGAACAAGTGCTCCTTATGCTTAGAATATAGCGGATTAAGATATTAGGAGGGTAGTGATATAATTGGAGGCTAAAAATATGATCGAAGATAAATAGTACTTTCGGAAATATGGCTAGGTTATTGGAGTGGAATCTTAAATTATGAAAGAATATCTTTGTAGTTTTTATCAGAGGATATTATTTCTTATCCTGTCTTTACAGACCATAGACGGATAGAGTTATCCTAACTACAAGAAGCTAATGTTTTTCCGTCATGAGAGAAACAGACTGAGTTAATACAATTACTATGCCCATCTAATTTGGCTTTTTATTATCCTGTTTTGACATCCCATAGACGGATAGACTTATCATTACTACCAGAAGCTAATGTATTTCCATCAGGAGAGAAACAGACTGAGTTGATACAATTACTATGACCATCTAATTTGGCTTTTTATTATCCTGTTTTGACATCCCATAGACGGATAGACTTATCATCACTACCAGAAGCTAATGTATTTCCATCAGGAGAGAAACAGACTGATCTAACATAATTACTATGACCATCTAATTTGGCTTTTTATTATCCTGTTTTGACATCCCATAGACGGATAGACTTATCATAACTACCAGAAGCTAATGTATTTCCATCAGGAGAGAAACAGACTGAGTAGACATAACTAGTATGACCATCTAATTTGGCTTTTTATTATCCTGTTTTGACATCCCATAGACGGATAGAGTAATCATAACTACCAGAAGCTAATGTATTTCCATCAGGAGAGAAACAGACTGAGTAGACATAACTACTATGACCATCTAATTTGGCTTTTTATTATCCTGTTTTGACATCCCATAGACGGATAGAGTAATCATAACTACCAGAAGCTAATGTATTTCCATCAGGAGAGAAACAGACTGAGTAGACATAACTACTATGACCATCTAATTTGGCTTTTTATTATCCTGTTTTGACATCCCATAGACGGATAGAGTAATCATAACTACCAGAAGCTAATGTATTTCCATCAGGAGAGAAACAGACTGAGTAGACATAACTACTATGACCATCTAATTTGGCTTTTTATTATCCTGTTTTGACATCCCATAGACGGATAGAGTAATCATAACTACCAGAAGCTAATGTATTTCCATCAGGAGAGAAACAGACTGAGTAGACATAACTACTATGACCATCTAATTTGGCTTTTTATTATCCTGTTTTGACATCCCATAGACGGATAGAGTAATCATAACTACCAGAAGCTAATGTATTTCCATCAGGAGAGAAACAGACTGAGTAGACATAACTACTATGACCATCTAATTTGGCTTTTTATTATCCTGTTTTGACATCCCATAGACGGATAGAGTAATCATAACTACCAGAAGCTAATGTATTTCCATCAGGAGAGAAACAGACTGAGTAGACATAACTACTAAGACCATCTAATTTGGCTTTTTATTATCCTGTTTTGACATCCCATAAACGGATAGAGTTAATATAACTACTATTAATGGTAATAACTGATTTGCAAATTAATCGTTGGTTAATTTGAACAATAAGTTTATTTAAATTAAGCTCACTTAGTTCAACCAAATTTATAAGAAAAAAAAATAGTATGTTCATTAACATTTCAACTTATTTATCGACAAAAAAGTAAATTACTTAGGTAGGTAATCTAATTAAATAACAAATCTTTTATAAAAACTTCATGTTTAAGAAATATGATTTACTCGTATCTATTGCACTATGTGATTTATTTATATCTATGTCTTATATTTCTCAGCCATTCTCTCCAAATATTTTCAAGCATCTTATTTTTGGTATTAAGACTCATTCAAAATTTCAAATAATTTTAGATTTTCTAAATCAATAAGCCAAAAGAATAAATTCAAGATTGAACTCATGAACAACTAGATAAGAACCCTAATGTAAAGTACTTCTTAGTTTAAGGCAAAGGAATTAACCTAGAAGTAATAATTTTAGGATATTCAAAGCAGTAATCAAACTGTGGTGGAAATGTTCCATTTAAGTAACTTGACTTGTTTTAAGGAAAGCCTTACAAATTTGTTGAAGAGATAATTAATAAATTAGGCCAATTGAAATACTTATCAAGTCCTAATTAATTTTTCATCATTTCCAATGCATTAAATGGCACTTAGAGAGGTTTAAAGGTGATTATAGCCACATTATAATATAAAGAAAGGATTTAATCAAATAATAAAGCAATTAAAAAAAATAAGAGTAGACGAGGAAGTAAATGTTTCTTATTATTTAAAACAAATAAGAAATTTATGAAAGATAAAATTGATTCTGTTATATCCTCTTCATTTTTGCTGTAGGATCTTCATTTCAATATTCAGAAAGAAATCAAAAAGTTTTTGAAAGCTAATTGTAGTTTGGAGTAAAACTGTATTATGGTTTTGTTAGAAATTTCTTTCAAAATAAATTTAAGATGTCTTAACAGATAGTATGATTGTTTTAAATGAAATATATTTTGATTTTTTATCTATTAAGAGCTTAAAGATGAGATAATAGTTTTAAAACTCTTCAATAATTAGAATTTTTCCACTAGTGAAATTTCATATTTATCATTCTATTGAAGTCCCTTTTGATAACTTTTAGATCTAATTCCTATAATTTTCTTTCAATTTTTTGATTGTTCTTTAAATTTATTTAGATGGTTGAAAGTGGCTTGAATAATATTTATGAAATAATAGTCCTATTTTGACTTATTGAAAAGATATTTGCAAATTTCTAATATTAAAAACACTAAATTAATTGCAAATTCAATCTTAAGTAATCATTAATATCTAAATAATTATTTATACATTTAATAAATAGATAAATTAATTAATTTTCTCATTTTTAAGCTGAAACAAGTAATACTTCTGCATCTCTAAATCTTTAGTTCATCGATGAACAATTCAAAACAACGATTATTGCTTCTAGATTATCATTTTTAAAATATCCTGTGAAGCATGGTCCTGCATTAGGAGTAACTCCTGTCTTTACTCCCATCCAGCCAGACTTTTTTAGAAGTTTGTTTGTATTTTTCCATTTATAAAAAGTTGATTTGTTCCCTTTATCAGTTAAAGCATGAGTTTTATATATTTTGGTTGTTATGATCTCAAGGAATACTTCCAATTAAATACATTTTTCTATTAACTTACTAATAAATATGGAAATAAGCATACCTAATATCATGAGGACATGATACATTTTTTTCATCATTCAAACCATGAACAGATGAATAATTTGTGTTTTCCATTTTGATTGAATTTGCATGCTTATTCATTTGATCGAGGAATGTATGCTTAAGTAACTTCTTGCTCCTTTCAATCTATGGTTCTATATCGATAATCGCGCCTTTCAAATACCGATTATATTAATAAATCTCTGTCTTTTGTAGTATCATCAAATACGCTATAGTAAAACTCAAAACCAGTGCTGCATCATTTCCAGAAGGTAACATAAGAGCGAATAGTAATTGTTTAATTGTTAGTATACCTCCTGCATTTAAAAAGGCACTTGTTCCATCAATACATTCAGCATGGCCTGGAATTTTGATTTTGATTTAATCAGACTCAATATTTTACTCTTTCAAAAATATTAATGTAGTATAACAAGTCATTATTTTTGTTATACTGGCTACCTCCCCTTTTTAAAATTCTTGCCATCCAACTAATTTATTAAAACATTTTTCATTTTTTTATTTAGTAAACATGACCCATCTTTTAGCGCTAACTTTATTTTTAATAGAGGGTATAGCTTAATGAACTGATAATGATAAAGTAAGTTTGTTTGGGAAAATCTTTTAGGTCATTAGGGTTGTTGCTGTTTTGATTACTTTCTTAGGCTCTCTCTATTCTAATTGAGATTCTTCTAATATATAATTTAAGAACTACTAAATTAAGGTTCTTTTTATTAGCTTTATGCATAAACTCTCATTCTTTCTCTTATTAATTAAGCTGGTAAATTAGGTAAAGTAGGTTGAGGATTTGTTGAAATTTATTGTTCTGAAAATTCTTCAGATTGTATGGTCTGTCCATTAGCATATTTAATCTTCTTTTCTTCTTAAGCAATCATTTGTAAAGCATCTAAGTAAGTGTCCACAAATACATACTCAGATTAGTTCTCATATCTTCTCTATATCCATAAATAAAACTAAATACTACATTAGCTTTTTTTATAGGATCATTTAGTATACATTATGAGTCATGAACATAAAATTTTAAAATATGAGGAGATCTTTTGGGGGATGCTTTAATCTTTGCACTTTGCAATCCTCTACCTTTTAATTCAGGAAGTGGAGTATTAGGAACATCACTTAGCTAGTTTAATCCACTTGTGTTTGCCATTTAAGAATGAACACTTTTTCGATGAAATTTTGATAAGGAAACTGAAAATGCATCTTTTGGGTTAGCATTCATATTACAATATTAAAATATTATATAATAAAATAAAAAATTATTTTAGAGAAAGATTTTTAACGTCAGGAATTAATACTAGCGATTCAACGTCCCAATGTTATTATTATAAAATTTAAAAGCTAAATGATTAAAGAATTTATTACCAACTATATATTTTTATTACTTAAATCTAATGATTCATGGAAAAAATAATCATCGTTCAAATAACGCATAAAATTAACTTAAATTTAATACTAAAAATCATTAAATTATCTTTTAAAATAGCATATTACATTATTATATATTTATTAATTCAAATAACAAAAATTATGCGTTCTGATATAGAATAAGATTAAAAAAGCTGTTAGGTTTGTAAGAAATAGGATGTAGAATTATCAAGATGTTCTTCTTGCAAATCAATTTATTATTGCTCAATTGAATGCCAAAAAAAAGACTGGAAAGAACATAAATTTATTTGTTCTGAAATACAATTAAAATAACAGAGAGAAAAATAGAGAGCTGAAAGAAAAGCATAAGGAAAGAAAGCAATAGAAGATTTTGCAGATTTTGAAGTTTTAGGTCATGGAAATTTTTCAGATATTTATAAGGTTCGAGAAATTGAAACCAATTAAATCTATGCATTAAAATAAATAAATAAAAGAAAGCTAACTTAAGTAAACAAGGAAAAAGATGTTTATATGGAAAAACATTGTTTAGGCAAACTTACAGAAAATCCTTATGTGATTAGGCTATATTCAACATTTCAAGATGATGAAAATCTTTACATGCTATTGCAGTATGTTGATGGTGGAGAGTTATGGCAACAAATCCATAATTTTGGAGCCAAAGCTTTTCCACTTTGTCTTTACTATATTAGTGAAATAATTAAAGGTAATTTTTAATTTGATAAAAGCAATAAATTCTATCCATAAATTTGGAATTGTTCATAGGGATATAAAGAGTGAGAACATCCTATTAACATAAGATAAAAAAATTAAGTTTATTGATTTTGGAACAGCAAGAGACATGAATGATCCAACTATTGAAGGAAGCGGAAATGGGAGAAAAGGTAATAAAATCAGAATTAATTTCATAGGAAAATAGGCTTTTAAACATTTTGTGGGAACTCCCTAATTTATGGCACCTGAATGCATCCGAAATAAAGATTCCAATGAGAAATCAGATATTTATTCATTAGGTGTCCTATTTTATCATATTGTTTTTGGTAAGTATCCCTTTGATGGGAAAAGTGATTACTTGGTGTTTTAATAAGCATTAGAAACAGAACTTCAATTTCCAGAAGGATGGATAGACAATGAATAATTTAGAAATCTAATTCGAAAGATGCTTTAAAAAAATTCATCAGATAGACCAACTCTAGTTGAAATAATGTAGGATTAATTATGGGGTGAGAATTTCGATTGGAATTTAGAATAAAGTATAGTTATAATCTCTAATTAGATTATTAGACTATTGTAAATGAATTCAACGATATTGATTAATTTACTTTTGACTTAGGTTTAGAGTTGAATAATGCTGAAAAGTTGGAAGATAAGATTTGTGTCAAGTATGAGATTAATAAGGTTTTGGGGAAATATGAAAAATTAATAAAAGACGACAATTACTAAAAGAGATTCAATTACATGAAATAAATTGTAGAGTAGAATTTGTAAAATAGAAAAGATGATGATGATGAACCTTAATAATTTAAATGATTACATGAAATACAATTTACAAAAAGAGAATCACTATATTTTAAATTGCTTTCTTTGATTTGAGAGGGACTTAACTTTTAAATCAATTTCTTAAGCTTCCTATCTAATTTATACATAATTTCGAACAATCTTTTCATTTTATAAATATAATTATTCCAATAATTACAATTATTAATCTGTGTTTCCTAATTAGTAAAATTTATGCCTCTAAACTCTGCTATTCTCAATTATAGAAAATAATGACTGTCGAAGACTATTCAATTCTTAATTTTCACTTCTCTGATAAGTTTCATTATTTTAAGCCTTAAACTTTGCATATTTATTTTGTTAATGATCATAGTTAGATTGAACTTTATTGACAATTTCGATTTTGATTTAATTTTAAGGGAGATTAGTAGGCAATTTGTTTTTTTTAGGCAAATCTTCTTCTTCTTCAAATTATGTTGAAACAATTAATGAATTTTTGGAAACCATATTCGAAATAGATCGAGTTCGCTTATACTCAATTTAAAATTACTTTTGAAGTTAATTTTGTTTATGGTTCCAATTTATTTTAACTCAATGAGCTTTTACGCCTGCTTTCTGTATTGAATCTGTGATGTTTTTATTTTATACTATTATTCGATAACTTTTTGATTAACTCTGCTGTTTATTAATTTAGTGATGTCACCTGTTTGGTAGTTTGTTTTTGATTTCTGGCACTTGGAGACCTTGATTGTTTAATTGAAGGTAATTTAAGATGTTTGTAAATTTAAGGAGATATCACATGATTTGATTATAACGGAGAAATATTTGTTCGAGTATTTCTAACTTCAACTGAATGATCAATGGATATTCGAATTCTGTTATTGTTTGAATCTTATCTCCTATGCATTAAAATATTTATTAATAAAAAAATACATTTTCCGTCAATCACTGACCAGTGATACCTGGTGATCTCTATAAACAATATTTAGAGTCATTTGAGATTGAATGAATTAAACAAATTATTTTAATATAAATGAGTCACTCTCTTAAAGAAGCTAATTACAGTGTTAATTAAGTCGAATGTGAAATCCTATAAGAATATTTAGGATAGCCTAAGGCTTAGTCATTAATGTATTATTTCTTGATCATTCTTCTTCTAGATAGTAATTTGCCAAGTCTTCAGAATTTAACATATTAGTCACACCTTCAGGATTAGTAGTATAATGCTGTGGAAACACAAATATCATCAAGAAATTTGGTACTCTTCAAATGTCTAAGGGTACACATATATGGGAAATTATAGCAATATATGATTGTAGTCAAATGCAAGTAATTATTGATTATTATTCAAGATTGGAGTGAGCACTGTTAGTAAGCCAGGATAAGAGAAAGTGTATTTATAATCGTTCACAGCAAGTACAATTAGAACAATCACAGTTATTCTTAATATTGAATTAGGAGAAGTTAATTTTTATTTGAATGGAAATCATAATTAAAAAAAAACAATTCCAGTTGAAAAGAATGCCACCTATGTTCCTTTAGTTTAATTTGCACCACATGGAAAAGTTGCAGCTATTAACCCATTTGCTTAGCACCCAAATCTTAATTATCCAAGAATTAAATGTTTGCCTCTTAATTTATTTACAAAGAAAAATGTATTTTAAATGCCAAATTTGGTTTTTGCATAGAATTTTACAAAAATAGAATTAAAAGAGTTCAATTGTGAATAAATGATTAAAATTTCAAACAACTTTGTATATTTTAACAACAATAAAATGAAATTGCTTAGACCCAAATTAGGAAAATCAAGTATTGATGAAACTTAATTAATTAACATATTTAACAATAAACCAGAGACTCCTTAATCTTTGATATTTATTAAATTAATGAAATAGCATTATAAATTAATTTCAGCAACTTTTACTTGGAAGAAATCTTTAAACAATGGATATACAAATCCATAAATGATTGAATAATTTCATTACTATTGGACATAAGCAAAATAAGTTGAATCATAAGTATTGATCTAAATTCCATACATTTTGATGAAATAAATAGTTCTATCTTAGTTGGATGAATTTGAATAAGATTTTGAACTTTTATAAAAATTAGATGAATAGGTGGAGAGCTGCAAAGTTCTAAAAATAATTAGAGTATTATTGGAGATAGATGAATAATTATATGCGATGACATTAAACAACTAAGCATTTGAAAAATTCAATTCCTCTACTTCATTTAATTTGGTGCCAAGAATATTCTCATAATTTCATAGATTGCATACTTTCTTAGATTCGAATAATTATCCCTATGATATCATATAATTAACAGAATTGGGTTTAATGAAACTCCCTGGTTTCTCAAATTTATTTCGACATTTTACAAATTACAGACATCAAATTGAACCAATTACTTATCAAAATGATCTATCTAGTATTTTGCCAGCTGAAAAAATTTATAGTTATGTAGACATTCCTTTAGCATTGACTATTAACAATATTCCATATGTAGATTTGGATGCAAACCTCTAAATTGTAAGGTCTGTTAATGAATCAATCTATTTCACTCTTGTCGATGAACAAGGAAAAATATAAATTTGGAATGGAGAATTGAGTTTACATAAATGTTTACAATTTAATCTTAGATCATTTGAAGAGAAGGTAGAAGATTAGAATTCATTGGCCCCATTATTTGCTGAGCCTTAATTAGAAAATAATCAATCATCAAATATAGAAAATTAGGATAGCTAAAGTGAGGAAGCTCAAGAGGCAGTTGTTCCAAATGAAGAATTATTGGAATAACTTTACAATATGGGTTTTTCAATTGAAGCTTCAAAACAAGCATTAATAGAAACCAAAAATAAAATTGAAGAGGCAATTGAAAAAGTATTTACAATTGAAGAGCAAAAAGCTAAAGAGAAATAGCAATCACCACAATAAGAAATTAAATTACCAAAATTAAAACCTTATTGGACTTGCAAGGAATGTACACTACTTAATTCAAATGAGAACATAAAATGTTAAGCATGTGACGCCTAACCTCCCTAAGATGCATTTGAAAAAGAAGATGTCATTGAAATCTAAGAGCAACTATCAGAATAGCAAACAGAAGGTATAGAGGAAAAGAATAAAAGGATATAAGAGGATAATAATGAAAGACTTCGAAATATTTTCAAAACTTCAAAATTATCAAATCTTATTTAAATCAATCTATAAAAACCATTTAGACATTTGTTATTTGCCCATGTTTTTACTACAGAACAATAATCTTTTTTAGTTCTTAATAGATTCTTTTAGAGTATCAGATACTTAAGCTAATTTTTTAGAACCAACAATGAAGGAAGTTATTCCATTTTAACTAACAAATCATACCCATAAATAGTCAATTATTAAAATTTATTAAAATTATTAAATGAAGGAGAAAATAGTAGATTTATTTATGAAACATTATATCCAGTTCTAACAGTAAATATATTTTATATATCATTAGCAATCACAAGAAGAATTTGAATTTAAAGATTAAATCATTTTACCAATAGATGAAAATATAACAAACTTAAATTTTCAAGATGACATGATTGTTATATAAGGTACTACTAAAGTTTGGGAATGTTCTTTATTTGATGGTATTTATGATTATTATCATTTAAGGTGAAAACTATTAACCAAAATTGATCGTAGTCAATAAATAAGAAAAAGAAGTAATTACAAATTAATTGTAAGAAGCTCTAGAAAAAGAATAAGCAATTATTTAATAACATGATATAGTTGAATCATTTGATGATTTGAAAAAATTAACACCAGAAGAAATTTCTGATTTGGCTAAATTAAATGAACATCAAGATGTTTACTTTTAACCTATTAGTAATAATCCTATGCTCTTATCATAATAAAAGGGTGATTCTTGGGCTAATATTATTGTAGATGTTGACTAAACCAGTGAGAATTAAATTGAATTAAATTTATTCAATTAGTAATAAATGATGAAATTATTTGTTACAGGATTTAGTGATAAAAAGTCTGATTTTAAATCTGAAGGATGGGTGTCTATAGATGGATTGAAACCTGAGAAAGATGATCAATTGCCCCTTACTATCTTTACCCACAAAGGATCTCAATTTAATGTTCAATAGTGTATATCAAAAATATGTTTTGTTCAATAAGAAATATTCTCTACAGTTTATTCTAAGCCTGAATTCATCTTCAAGCATTTACATGGAAAATTAATGAGTTTTTCTAAGTTCTCAGTTGCAAGTCCAAATAAATTTTAAAATACAGGAGTTCCTTTGGGATCTGGATTGATATTTATTGGAAATAATGCTAATGACTTTTAATATTGTTAGAAATTTTCAAATTTTAATAAAGAAAAATATTAGCAATGGTTATAGGAAAGACAAAAAGATATTAGACCTATGAAACCTTGGGAACCGGTAGCATTTTTTGAATTAGGACCTAATGAAGAATAATTGACATTTTCTTTAGAAAATCCAAAAATTGGAAGATATGTGTTTTTAATGACATTATCAGCAAAATAGACAGATCAAGTTAAATTTGAGTAAAATCCATTGACTTTGAATTATTTTGTTGCGTATGGTACTGTTGTAAAAGAAAATATAGGAGATTAATTAATTTAAAGCAAATAATCTTTAGAGCTATTTAAGGATATATCATTAAAGGTGAATGGAGCTGTTTTGGATAAAGGATAATGTTAATTTAGAGAAGATACTTATGGTAATTACAATAAATATATCTGTGAAATTCCTGCATCTTTATTAGCTAATGTCCAAAACATTAAAATTGATTTCCAAAATTCTGAAATCAGTTTTCTCTAAATTAGTGGAGTTAAACAAAAAGATATTAATTAAAAGCTTTTACAAAAACTACCTTAAGCTCATCTGATAACAACTCTAATGCATGATGTATCTAAATATGAAGAATTTAATTAAAAATTAATGTAGCTCATTCACAATAATAAAGCTTCCTAATAATAAAGATTTAGTGCAATAAAGGTGCTATGTAAGTTATTTTAAAGTATTCCTTAATTTGTCAATATATGCTTTAAAGATTTAAATATTTTAGAATTCATAAAGTTAAACTTACTTGCATAATAGTAGGAAGAAGAATCTTGTGTTTAAACATTCTTTTAATAATTTTTATAAATACCAGAATTTAATGGCTAATTAATTAAAGCAGTAAAAGACATTATCAATAATATCTTTACATTATCTGATATCATAAAACCAGCAGGATTTATTCAATTGCTTTAGATGTTGAAGAAATATGCCTCATAAGACTCAAAAGAATATTATCCTTATATATTAAGCCATTTAAAATAAATTGCGAAGTTTATTCACAAAGTTGATTCATCACATTTCAATAAGTTGAATCAATTTTAGATTTTCTTAATGTTGACTGAAGAATAACTTTTTTCTGATAGATATTATAAATTAACCTAATTTGCTGAAGACACTCTATTGATATCTTAAGTGTTAGGAGAAGTATAAAAATAGATTGAAATCAGTAATAAAGAAAATGTAGACTCTGATAAGCCTAACAATTTGATCAATATTGATATTAATATAAAGAAACCTCTTTATTCTATCATTGTGTTTTCAAGATAAACTCATTATGACGAATATGTAATTGATCTCTTATCATAATATGATGTTCATCAATTTTAATTAGTGTTTAATACACCTTAAATAAGTTGTAGAGTAGTTAGAGTAACTTTGTATAATGGTTAAACAAATTAACCCATTTTGGATGTCACTTTACCAGATTGGCTTCTTGTTTAATTAACAAAATATGCAGATTAACATTCATCAAATATGCCAAAAAGTAAACTTAATATAATATCATGGAATATAAAGGCTTAGTAAGTAAGAACATTAAAATTATAAATAACTTATTCATTAACTGCAGCTACTCGAACTAAAGAAGAGAGTAACATTGCTCCCAAGGAATTATGTATAATTCCTTAATTCAAAGGATAATTGAGTTAAAATTTAGAAAAAGTTGGTTAATCAAAGGATTAAATATAGAGTCAAGTGTTGTTTACAGATGGGGATTTTGTTTTTGAGAAGGAGTTTAGTTTTCCCAACTCATTAAAATACTAAAAATATACAAATCAAGGATCCATTTACTTGGATTCAGCAAAAGTTTTAGGATTAAAACAAAAATATGTAATATTACAAATAAAGGAATCAAATAATGTAAATAGTCCTCATACATAAATGCAATCATAATATTATAGAGCTTTACTTCTTCAAAAATAAAAGGAGTTAAAGTAAAAGCTGCAACAAAATTAAGGCAAAGAAAAGATTCAAGATACTATTTAAATCATTAGAAAATTATAACTTGAACTAATCCAAGATCCAAATTCAAACATAAATCTAAGCAAATCCTTGGATTTCTTGTATACTTATGCTTATGAACTTATAAAGATTTTAATTCATGCTGATTCTACATGTCAATAATGGAGATCAGACATGGCTCTAAAAGAACAGGAAGGATTGAAGATGGCATAATTGATTTATAAAACTTTTGTTTAAATGAATTAAGGTCCAATCACAGATCTAAGTTTTCAATTACTTAATATTATTTTAAGTAATTTGAATTTAAAGTATTGGATTCTATTTACATTTGCTTAATATCAAAAAATTGATTAAGATACTAACATTCTAAATACAATGAAAATACTTCACATCCCAATATGCCAAACTATAATGTATATTTCAATAATTCTAAGTGAAAAACAGTAAATAAAACAAGCTCAACAATTAATAGGATTAGTGTTAACTAAATTGGTAGACAAGCAATTCAATAATAAGGAATTAATTGATCCATAAATATAAATAAAACCATTAGGTACTCTAAGATCAACAAGTAGTTAAGATTTAGAGATTGGGTAAGTGGAGAAATTAACTGATGAATGTTTCGAATTAACAAAACCAAAAGTTTTCTCAACTCTTTTTTGTATTATGAAATGGACATTACAAAATTAATAACAATATTAAATATAAGATGTATAAAATCTATTTCTTAAAACATGCAATGTTTTGATGAAATTGAATAATGATGATTTAATTTCATTTGTGACAGAAATAACAAATCCTACAGATCCAACATAATCAGGATTATTCCAACTATTAGCTAATGCAATATAATCAAGTGATTCTAATACACTGTTGAATTAAATCAAACAAGTTATAGAAAAGTTATGCACTCAGTAAACATATAAATTAATATTTTATTTCTTCTAAATTGTATTGAATGCTATAGTTAAATATGCAAATGAAAATCTTTCAATATTTTCATAACCATTAGATGGTTCAGCTTGGTTTTAGTTTTTGTAATTTGTGGTTGGATAATTATTACTACTTTCAAATATGAATCTTTAATAAGGGGAGCAGAGACAAAATTAAAGGAAAAGATCAATTAAATATCAGGCTGCTCAAACATTTTAAGAATTTTCAGAAAAATTAGATGAAGGAGGATTTATTCAAATTTGCAATATAGAAACATTATCTTAAATGATTAGATTCTTGATTGAACCAAGAAAAAATTTACTCAATAATGAAACTTTAGAAAATTCATTAACATATTGGGGTTTATTATTAAATTTAATGAGTAAAATTCCAACTTAATTAATTATGGAACATAAGATATATGATTAATTATTATCAATTTACTTGAAATTAGATATAAATAAATAAGCAGTAATATAATTTAGATTTATTGAAATGACAAAATCAATTTTAGAGCATACTTAAAATACAGAGTTTAATAGTAATTTAATTAAATAAATCTTTTAATATTAAGGTACTACTCTCATAGATGGATTATTAAATATTGTGGCATCTTAAGATAGGAAAATTAATGCATCCATATTTAAATTGATATTCTCAGAGACTGCTCAGTATTTATATAAATATTGTAATGTTGGAAGACATGATGGAGTTTATAGTTGTGAATTGTCATTACTTAAAAAATTATAATTTGGAAACAAATTGTTATAATTAATGAAAAAAGCTGAGTGTCCCATAAAAGTTTAAATTTTAATATAAGAAATACCTTAATATGGAGAAATAATCAATAAATACATTCACTGGTATATGCTTAACAAGTCAAATGTACCTAATGTTACACCTGCAACTGAAGTCTTGGGAAGTATAAGTAAATAAGTGAGATAAATATTTGATTGGTTGTAGGCAGATTAACAATTAACAACAGAATCTTTAATTCAATTATTTAAATTTTAGAAAGAATTTGATGTTGTTGTTTAAGAATAAATAAATCAAATGACAAATATTTTAAGTTATTCATTAATAAAACATACCTAAGAGATCTTTGAAGAGTTAAATGAATTATGGATGACTACAGATCAAGTGGTTAGAGAAATAGCTATAAATGGAAATGGTTTTGAATATTTACTTGAAAAAACTCATTTAACTTCCTCTACTTTTGAAGAAAAAACTGAAGCAAGTGAATAGTAACCACAAGAAGAAGAATTTGCAAATAAGCTAGTAATGATTGATCCTTTGAAACCTTAAGGACAATCATAACCATAAGTGAAGGATTGGTAAGTTAATAAAAAAGGAGTCAAAGCTAAAGTTCATGTTTTAACTCTTAAAGACGAATTTTCTGAAGATTATATTCTTGAATTCTAATTGGAAAAATCGATTGAATTAAAATAAATAAAAATTGGATTTTAAGCATACACTCCAGAATATAATGATAGAATTTTGGGTATTCCAGATATTGTAGTAGTTGAAGTAAAGAACAAGACTTCAGATAATCTTTGGTATCCAATTGGTATAATGACTTTAATAGAAGATGAAGCATATACTTATTATAGTGTGAAAGTGATGGCTTTAAATGTTTGGAGATTAACTGCTTAAGGTAATTTAAATTAACAAATTAAATCATTGGGTCAACAACCAATTTAATATATAAGATTTATTATGAAAAAGCCTTAAATCACATTTTTGGAATAAATATCCTAATTATCTTTCAAATAATATAATAATATCTAAATTGGTGTGAGTTTCATATCCATCACAGGATATGATTCTGCAATCAATAGAAACAAGTAAATTTAGACAATTTAAGAGAAAACTGCCAGTAGATTATTAGGAAAGATGTGTTCCTAAAAGTTTAGAAATACTTTGTTTGATATCAGCAATAATTAGAATATAGTATAATAAATAAAAAAGAGCTTTAAAAATATAAGTTAGGCATTACATTCAAATGAATCTACATTGTCACCACTTTTTATTGGTTTGACTAAATATAATCCAGAATTTGGAGATTGGGTATTGGAATAAATAATGGATATCACTTTAGAATGGGCACATGCTAAATTAACAGCAGAAATAGTGTTGTAAGACAAAGATAAACAATTAGATAGATTAAAGAAATTCTTAAATTACATATTAAATTAAATCAAATAAATTGGTTAAATTGCAAAATCATAAGATTAATTTACTTAACTTACCCTTTTAATTGAAGCCTTAACATATGCAATACTTATATCAAGTAAATAAAAGAGCAAAGATTTAATATTATTAGAAATAGAAGAAGAAGACTTTTTGAATATTTTATAAGCAGTAGAAGTTACTAGTCAATCATATGAACATTGTAACATGATAATTAGGTTGTTCATAACTCTTATTAAATTACCTCAACCATATGTATTGAATCTTCAATTATAATAAACTGGCATTATTGACATGACATAATAGTTGTTGCAAAAACAGTCATTATACAAATTAAAATTGTTGTCTATTTTAGTACAAATTAGTAATGATGTTGTGAGTCTAGTTAAACCATATATACCTAAAATTTTTGAGTAAACAATTGAATCATTAAAAAAGACAGACAATACAACCTTATCTGATTACTTTTTCTTCTTTGATTCTTCAGCTAATGTTCTTGAACTCAAAAATTTCTATTGTGAGAATAATTATCATTTATAAGTATATGAAAACTTGAAAGTAACTAATCCATCAAAAACTTTATTAAAATAAATTGATTAATTGACATTAAGTCATATAGTAAATTTTATTGGAAAAATAACATTGTCAACACCATAAGTAATTGGTTAATTGGCCTAAAAATTGATATTGGATATAAATTTGTTATCCCAAATAGTAGATATCAATTATGTTGAAAATGTGCTAATACCATTATTAAATTTTGAGGAGAAAATCGATTTCACAATTGATATATGGGATAAAGAAAGTTAAATATTTGTTGGAGACATAAGAAAATTAAGTTCTCTTCACATTTAAGAAGATGAAACTAATGAAGCCAGTGGATCACATGAATTAAATGGATTTTAGGCAAAAGAATTCACTCCTTAATATTATGATGCTTTATAATCAGCAATTTAAAAAGTTATAAAGACTAATTCTTTGAAAAAAGGAGGTAGATGGGTAAAAGAAATGGAATTATAATAAGGAGGATCATATTTCCATAAGACATTGTCTACACTTTAAAAGGGACCATTTTTAATTCTTTTATTTGGAAAGAACAATAATCAAAATGAAAATTGTATAATTGGATTATTCAGCACTTAGAAATGTGGTAATTTAGTTAGTGAATTTTAACATGATTATTATCCAGGAGAAGTTTATCCAATTCCAGAAAATGGAGAACAATTTGGATTTACTTATGAAAAGGATAAGATATATCATTTACTAAATAATGATAGAAAAACATTTGGAGTTGGAATGGATCATGTGAATGGTGGTTCTTTCTCATTTTTATTAGAAAGAATTAATTTAACATTTTCTGATGATTAAGAAGTTTCTAGTATTTCTATTGGAATTCATGATTTTGAATTATTAGAATAAAAACCAGAAGAAGATTATTATTTTGATGATTTTTGGATGCAAAGAATGGAAATTTGGATATATTAATAACCATAATAGGTATCTAAAAGCACTTAAAAGCCATTATTTAGTGGATAATAAGGTAATTAATTGATTGAAACAAATGATACTTCTACTTTTGGTTATGGTATTCTAAGTAATCCAATTTTATAAGATAAGTATTTTGCAAAATAATCTGTATTTAATTATTTGAGTGCCACACCTGTTTATTCAATTCCAGGAAATTGTAATAATACAAACATTTTATAATGCATTTATGTTTCTAATATGTATTTGAATGAATAAGCCATCAAAAATTCATCTATTATTTAAATGAATGGTACTTTAATCTAATAATAGATGAAACCATTCCCAACATTTACAGTTGATGGTTTAGAATTATTAGGATAATTAAATTCTCTTACAGAAACTCCATTATAATATTCATCATCATTAAAAATATTTGAATCATTTTAGAATTAAGATGGAGTCAAATAAATTATATTGGCAGTTTAAGATGCTACTAAAAAGTGGTAAAATTAAGAATTAACTTAAATTTGGAATTCTTATGTATCTGAATTGAGTGCCTTTTGTTCAGTTCCATAATTTTTCAGTTACTTTTTGAAAAATAAAAAATCTATGGAATTATTATTTTAATTATTAGCTGGTACTCCAGACTAACCTAATAGTGATTAAAAGGCTTGGAAAGAAAAAGAAATTGAAGCAGTTAAATTTATATATGACACTTTATCTGATGTATTTAAGACACATAATAATTAAGAAATTAGAATTATTGCCATTAAGGATAATTTAATATAGAAGATATTAGATAAAATTGCTATTGTTAGTAAGGAAAAGAAAAGAGTTTATTAAGCTATTATTGCTGAAGAACCTTAACAATAATAATAATAACTTTAAGTATAAGGAGATAAATCAGTAGATAGAAAACCAAAAAAGAAATAAGGTGTTGGTTATGGAAGTGATTAAACTGGATAAAATTAAAAATGGAATACTTAGGAATATTTAGATAAAAAGAAGGTTAGATCAGAATAATTGAAATCTCTTTTAGAAATCATTAGAAACTTTTTCAATTATGATAATTGGCATTTAAATTAGGAATTATCATAATTAATAAATGAAATGATATTTGAAAGTGCATTGTTATCTTTATTAGAGGCTGCTTTTAGATCAGGTTCATTATTGGAAATGTCAAAAGATTTCGATCTAAATTTATGTTATCTTCAATTAACAAAAACATTAGCTAAACATAAAAACCTAACACCATTATTATTAAAAATACCTCCTAATTACATACCAAAATAAATTGAATCTATAGCATAATTATTAAGTAATCTAAAGAATATTGCCTAAATATTCTTATCTTGTTTAAAAACAAACGAATTGTCAGAGAAAGATTAGATTTCAAAACAAATTGCAACTATAATACTTGAGACAGATACATGTGTTTAAGAAGCAATAGAAAGATTTTAATGTGATGATTCAGGTAATGAATAAGAAGAAGCAAAAGAACATGAATTGTTAGAGTTACTCAAATAACCATTAAATGAAGCTTATAAATTATTGTTAAAAGACTTAAGATTTGATTATGTTTCATTCAAAGGATAAAATTAACAATATCAACATTATTATGAAAAATAGATTACATAAGCTCCAATTCCAACACCAGCTAAATTGATTCGTTTAGCTTAGGAATTTGCTGATATGTCAAATTCATTACCAGTTGAACATACTAATTCAATATTTGTTAGAGCTGATAAGGATAGAGTTGATGTAATAAAAGCATTAGTAATGGGAGCATCTGGAACACCATATGCTCATGGAGCTTATTTATTTGATATTTACTTTGAAGATTAATATCCAAATACTCCTCCAAAGATGAATCTATCAACTACTGGAGGTGGAAAGATTAGATTTAATCCAAATTTATATGCATGTGGTAAAGTGTGTTTATCATTATTGGGAACATGGAGAGGACATGCATCTGAAAATTGGGATCCAAAATTATCAACCATTTTATAAGTTTTAGTGTCAACCTAAGCTATTATAATGTCTGAAGATGTGTATTTCAATGAACCAGGATTTGAAGGGGAAGCAGGTTAATAAGATGGTGAAATGAAGAATGAAGCCTATTCTAATATAGTTAGATATGGAAATATATAATATGCAATGATTGAAAATATCAAGAATCCTCCAATAGGATTTGAGACTATTATTAGAAGACATTTTTATTTGAAGAGAGGAGAAATAATGGAAGAAGTTAGAAAATGGCTTTAATATGCAGAACAAAGACAAGCCTTATATATGGGATTAGTTAGTGATCATAATAGTTAATGGTGTTCAATATTCAAAAAATCGAAGACTTAGTATTTGGAAATGCTAAAAGATGCAACAGCTGAACTTGAAAAAGCTCTAAATAGTTTATAACAACCAAGCATCAAGGAAATTAGTCCTAAGATTAATTAAAAAAGAAAGAAGAAGTAATAGGAAAATTAAGTAAATGTTTAAAAAGTCAGTGAGGGTATACTTAATTTAGAAGAAGTTGATGTGACATATGATAAAGCTATTTAAGAGTAAGTGATGGATGTAAGTAATGAATAAGTTAGAGATAGATGGAGTAGATATATTGGTGCAATGGGTATTGATGCTGTAAAGAAATAAGCAAATGCAAAGGTCTTACTTTGTGGAGTTGGATCATTAGGTGTTGAAATTGCTAAAAATGTTGTACTTTCTGGAGTTGGAGTTTTTGCTATCTATGATAACAAAGTAGTAAATTAGGATGACTTGGTAGGATAGTTCTTCCTATCTTAATCCGATATTGGTAAAACAAGAGCTATTGCATGTGTTGATAAAATACAGCAATTGAATAATTATGTACGAGTAAAAGTGATAGAAAAGGATGTTCAATAGTATATAACCACAGAGCAATTTGATATAGCAATATTGACAGATGTGTATGATTATAATGAACTAATTTGTTGGGATAATCTTTGCAGAACCCATTCGATTAAACTTATCATTACTAATGCTAATTCAGTTTATGGAAGAATAATTAATGACTTTGGGGCTGAATTCAAAGTTATTGATAAAAACGGAGAAGACATTCCTGATGTATTGATTAAATCTATTTCAGCTGATGGAATAGTTGAATTATTGGATGGTCAAAGATCCTAATTTGCAGATGGAGATTCAATTATTTTCTTGCAAGTTCAAGGTATGAAATAAGGAGAACAATCAATCAACAATTAACTTCTTAAAATACAAACTATTTCTACTAAGAAGTTTAAGATTCTAGATGATATCTCTTAATATTCTCCTTATATATCAAGTGGAATTGCTAGACATGTTAAATAAACTATAACATTTACTAATAAATCTTTGGATATTGTAATAAACAGTGATGACTGTTTAGATCCAAATTTGAAAGAGAGTGATAGCATTAAACTAGTTGAATAAAGCTTATTACATTTAGCATATAGAACATTATCATACACCAATGGAGATATTAACAATTTACTTGACTTAATTATTAAATTTGATAAAGGAAATTTCATTCAATAAAATTAAAAATAAGCTAAGTATTTAGAATATTATCTCAAAATGTTTTAAAAGACTTTTGCATTACCAGCATTCCCTCCTTTAGCTGCTTATTTAGGAGGATTTGTGTCATAAGAAATAATCAAAGCTTTAACAAATAAATTTACTCCAATTAATCAAGCTTATTATTTTGATTGCATTGAAGTGTTACCATTTTAAATTTGGGATGAAAAAGGAGATTAATAGGTTTAGATCTAAAATCTAGATTAATTTTAACTTACTGGAAAAGATGCATTAACTAAATTAATGGGTGAAGATCTTTACTAGAAAATTAAAAGTTCTAATTTATTCATGGTTGGATGTGGTGCTATAGGTTGTGAATTATTAAAGAATTTTGCCATGATTAATTTAAGTATTGAAGGATAAATTACTATTACAGATCCAGATCATATTGAAACTTCTAATCTCAATAGATAATTCTTATTTAGAGAAAAACATATTCACAAACCTAAATCATAAACTGCAGCTGCAGCAGTAATTCAAATGAATCCTCTTCTCAAAGGTAAATTAGTTGCAAGAATGGACAAGGTTCATGAACAAACAGAGAATATTTTTAATGATCAATACTTTGAGTAATTATCACTTGTTGCTAATGCTCTTGATAATGTTTAAGCAAGAAGATATGTAGATCGTAGATGTGTTAAAGCTAAAATTCCCTTATTAGAATCAGGTACTTTGGGACCAAAAGGTCATGTGCAATGTATCATACCATTCTAAACAGAATCATACAATAGTATGTAAGATCCAGTAGAGGAAGGAGAGATTCCTTATTGTACTTTAAAAATGTTCCCTGAAGAAACATTCCATTGTATAGAATTTGCTAGAGATAAATTTAATAAGTTATTTTCCTTAAAACCAAAATTAGCATAGAACATCATAGATAATTAATAATTTAATCCATCAAATCCAGATGAAATTAAATAATTAAAATCCACTATTAAATTATTATAATAAACTCCAACTAAATTAGAAGATTGTATTTAATGGGCAAAAAACAAATTCTAAAAATACTTTATTAATGACATTAAATAATTACTCTACACATATCCAATTGATGCCAAAACTAAAGATGGTTAACCATTTTGGAAATTACCTAAAAGACCTCCAAAATTCTTAAATTATGATATTGAAAATGTCATCATTGTTTAATTTATCTCCACTATGGCTTTCCTAAGAGCTAAATAATACAATCTACCCACACCACCTGACTGGAGATAAGAGAAGAATAGACTTGATGTTGCTATTTTAGGTGAGAAGATGACAAGTAAGGAATGGGTACCCAATGATTCCAAGAAAAAGGAAATTGAAGAATAAGTTTTGAAATTGGAGAACAAATCATAGAAATAATAAGAAGAAGAATAAGAGACTAGTATTATTGATGACACCAACAAATTATTAGCATAACTCTAAGATTTAAGATCAGCTGGGTATTAAAATATTATATTATTTTTAGTATTAAATTGTAATCATAAGAATTTGAGAAGGATTGTGATATGAATGGACATATTGATTTTATTCATTCTCTTGGAAACTTAAGAGCTTTAAATTATGGTCTTGATGAAATGGATTGGATTACTGTTAAATTAAAGGCTGGAAGAATAGTACCTGCTTTAGCCACTACTACTGCAGTTGTATCAGGATTATAGACAATAGAATTAGTCAAAGTTTTAAAGAAATGCAAACTTGAAAACATGAAAAATGGATTTATTAATTTAGCTGTTCCTATAGTATAGTTGACTGAACCTATGAAAGCAGAATCTATCAAACTTAATGAGGATGTGAATGTCACTTTATGGGATAGATGGGATGTCAAATTAGGAAAAGAAATTACCTTACAAAGTTTATTCGAGCATTTAAAACAAACTTATCATTTAGAACCAATTAATGTTTTCAAGCAATCTTCTGTCATTTATATGCATGACCTTCATAAAGGTTAAGCTGTATTTACATAACCAATTATTGATTTGCTGGATGTAAAGGTATACATTTATAATATATTTAGAATGATTACGTTGATTTAGTAATTAATTTTGTTAAAGATGAGCATATCTTAAAGAATGTCCCTGAGGTTAGAGTTTACTTTAACGAATGATGTCTATTATATGTATAAATTATTAAAATAAATCTATATTTTTTTAGCTTATATAATTTGTTACTATCTTTTGATTAAGATAAAAATATATAATTAAAATTTAATGGGAAATTGCTGTGGATAATCCTCAATTATGGAGTGTCATTCTCAATAAATAGTTACAAAAGATCTATTAGATGAAGAATAAATGAATAAGGCTGCACTAACAATTTAATGTAATAAAACTTTATTATAGCTTAAGCTTTTGTTCGAGGACATTTGATTAGAAAAAAACATAAAAATCATAAAAGTAATAGTGTTGCCATTACAGCTACAAATGAATACAGTCATTCAAACAAATAGAGCAGATAAGAAATATAATTGGGTGATTTAAATAGGTTTAACTCTATCTCAAAAGAGAGTAACATACCTTAAAATCTAAAAACAATCGAAAAGGTACCAGAAAAACTTGAAGATTTAACAAAATCAGTATATTTATTCTTTAAATTTGATTCCTTTTTTTAGATGAGGAAAAGCCTACCTGAATTCATTTATGAGGATAATTAATAAGAACCAGACTTGATAACAAGAGGACCTGTGCAAGATGAACTTGATCATATATATATAGGTTAATGGAAGGATAAGTATAACCCTTGGCTATTTTAGTGCAAAATGGGGTAAAGGAATCTAATATTGGTCTGATGGTTCTTATTATGAAGGATATTGGAGGGATAATAAATAAAATGGAAAGGGAAGACTTATCCATGTGGAAGGAGATGTTTATGAAGGTGATTGGTAAGATGACAAAGCACATGGTTATGTAAATAAATTATCCAATATATAATAGGGTAAATTGACAACTTCAAATGGAGGATATTATGTTGGAGAATGGATTAATGATAAATAAAATGGTTAAGGTAAAGAGATGTGGCCAGATGGAGCAAGTTTTGAGGGACATTATGTTGACGGCATCAAATTTGGTTAAGGGGTATACACTGTTGCAAATGGTTCTCAATATGTGGGAGAGTTTGCAGATAATTGTTTTTGTGGTTTTGGAACTTATAAATGTTCAGATGGAACTAAATATGTAGGATATTGGAAATAAAATAAAATGAATGGATAAGGAGTAATATATTTTAAAACTACTTTAAGGAATTTTATTGGAAGGATGGTTCTAAGTATGTTGGAGAATTCCTTAATGATTTAAGAGATGGATTTGGTACTTTTTATTATGGTGACGGAAGAGTAAGTATTAAAAATACAATTTTAGATTTATAAAGGATAATGGAAAAATGGAAAAAGACATGGTAATGGAACATATGTAGGGAGAAAAAAAGTGGAAAAATAAGGCAAATGGTAAAATGGAATCTTTGTAGTTTGGGAAAAATAATTTACAAACTCTTCTGTTGGTGACGATGCTCTATTTCATTGAATTAATTTCTATAAACTTTATTATTTTATACAATTTTCTAGTCCAAATAATCTTATTTAAAATTATATAATATTAGTATTAATTATTGTTATATTCATTTTTATCTATTTTTATCAAAGTAGATTTACGTTATAATTAGAAATATTAAATGTAAATAAAGTTAAAAATTATGAATTATTACTTTTTAAAACAATTAAAACTTGATTTTTATTTATTTTATTAAATAAAATTTGAATAACCTAAATAAAACAAGGTAGAAAAATAAAAAATTTGAATATTTTTTTTACAACTAGGAATATATATCTTAAATTTAAAACATTAAACAAATGTAATTTTGATTAATTTTTATTAAATTATAAATTAGTTTATATTACTTGATTAAGATAAATTATTAAATATAAAGAAAAGTTTATTTATTAGGCCATAAATTTATTAATATTAATTTCATACAAGCTTTTTGTAATTATTAAAGGCATACGCTATAAGCAAATTTTTTACTTATTTAAAATTTTCGTCTTATTTGAATTATTTATTTAAATAAGCTTATCTCAAGATTTCATTTTCTAAATCTAATGTTCCTGTTTAATTTTAGTTGTATATATCTTCAAATATAATGAGACTCTATGTAAACCTTTAAGAAGAGTTGACTGCTACTTTTTGATTCTCAATATTTTAATCAAATTTAATTATTTACCTTGAAACAACTGCTATATTTTACAAGCATTTTAACATATCTCTATCATTAGTATTGGAATTAAGACAGATGTTTATCATTTTATTATTGAAGAAATAATTTAGACTTTATGGATGTTGATAAGTTAAAATTGTTTCCCATTCTAATTTATATAAAAAAGATAAAATATCTGTATCTGTTTCAGTCTGTAAATATTATTAAATTATCATAAAAATCTGATTTGAATATTATTATTTAAGAAATATTATATAAAGTAATCTTTAAACTCTCTACATTAATAATAATCTACTTTTTGATTATTATACTTATTTAATAATTATTAAAATATTCGTTAAGGTATTTTAATACTCCTAGCATTAATCAAGTTTAATTTCACAATACATCTATTAAAATAATGTTTATAACAATTCAAGATTATTATTCTTATCTACTTATTGCATAGCTTTATGGATCATAGATAAAGACTTTTGGTATTATTATTTCTTTTGGCACGAAATTGAATAATAATAATAAATATCCCACATTCCACCTAGGTTATTTTATTGAAAATATTAGATGGCTTATTCAAACAAGTCCTCTACTTAAATCTTATCTTGAATTTTTATAGTGAAACTGATAGTCTGTATTAATATCAATAATAGTTATCTAATTCCATATTTATCTGATCCTCTTTACTCTAATTGCTAAATGATTTCTTTATGATCATTAGTATTAATACCAAAGTATAAAAGAATTTTTCTATAATAAAATTCTAAAGATTCTGGAAAATTAGTATTAATTTCAACATCGCCAGGTGTATGATTGAACTGGAAAAAAATCCAAGAAAAATTATTATTGATTTTTGTAGTAAGCATGCTTTGTTAAAATAACATTTAAACTTTAAAGTAGTATTTTTAAATTTCAACTGCTGTTTCAAGCCAACTTTTTTCTAAATAGATTCTATACATTTCTAATCTCACATATTATATGTCATCTAACAAATACTATTGATTAGTTAACTCTTCTAAAATTTATAGAGCAGTTTCAAATTGATCTGATTAGATTAAACATTCAATTTCTTGTAATTTATAATTTACTGAAGATTCTTCAGAATATTTTTGCATTTCTAAACAAACATTATATTATTTTTGAATATTACTTAATCGAAGATAGTAGATCATTATCAAATTATATTACCATTTTTTAGTGCTTGAATTAATCTCTAATAAAGAGTTATCATCTACTTATTTAAAATCAATCAATAGTAAATCACGATATTTCTATAAAATTTGATTAACTTCTTAATTATTCTAGATATTCAATTTGAATTCATCATTATGTTCATTTTAAGAACTCAAACGATAAGAATACCAAATATCAGTAGAAGAAAAATGGAATAATTTTAGTTTTTTGATAACTAATTCAATAATATACTCTGAACTCTAATTTTTTTCTTCAAGTATTTGATTGACATGTTTATTTTTTTCTTTTTCAAACTATTTTTAAATTGGAACTTTATTCATTCCACGTAGTATGTTTAATTTAATATAATTGTAACTCTTGCCATGTATTTTAAATTCTATAGGCATTTATTATAAAAGGCAATCATTATCCAGCATCTATTATAACTGAACAATTGATGATCCTTTTTTGTATACCTTTAACATTGACAATAAAAAGGAATATATATCGTTATCAAAAAGATTCTGTTCACACTCTATTTATTAAAAATTATATTTTAATAAATTTCTTAAATTAGGTGGTAAGTACTATCTAGTACCTTATATTGAATACTTTCCTTATTAATTTTCATAAAATTATGCACATCCAAAATCACTAACCAACCAACCCTTTTAATGAGTATACATAATATTTGATAATTTAATATCTCTATGAGCTATTCTTAAAGAATGCATTTCCAATATTTATTATAAGATTGAATGATATATACTTATAAATTCATCATATTAAATATCAACCTTAGAAATATATTCATCTAAAGTTGTATATGCAATTTCCATCCCAGCATAAGTAGTAAAATAGTTTATGGATTCTTATATAACATATACTCTATCAGGTAGTAATAAAGTGCTATTAGGAAATCTTTTATTTAATAAGGTCTAAATCTTGTATTCATTCACTTATTGTAAAATCTCTTCAGCTTAACATCTTTAATGTACTTTTACAGCACATAAATAATTTGATATTAAATGCCAACAGATGAAAACAGTTCCAAAACTTCCAGACCCTAAAATTGGTTGATTCTCATTTAAATATCCTTTGTTCATTATTTATGATATATCATAAGGAACTTCTTTAGCTAATATAAAAGTTTCCTCATTTTCAAAAATTAATTTTAAAGCAATTCTTTGTTCAAAAGAGTAAAACCTCTCATTGTTATTTGCTAAATCAAAATAACCATATGTTTCATCTGACTCACTAGATCTAGTTGTTCTGTTCTCTTAGCTCATTAAATAAATTATTTTTAATTATTTAATTAATCTGATTAAAAGATTATTTAAATTTATATATGATTATTCAAAAAGATTCTAATTTATGCAATATATCTTGATATTTTAGAATCTATAAAAATGAATATCCAGCTATCTTTTTACAATAATTTTAAAATATAAATTATTGATATTCTAAATTTGAAGTAATTATATTAATGAGAGTCTAAAAAAGAAATAAAATTTTATGCAGATATCAATATTAAAAAATGAATAATATTCTATATTAATTTAAATAAATACCATATGTCTTATGATTCTAAAAATGATTAATCTTTCGTTCTAAATATTTTAATTACTATTTTTTAGATATAAATAAATAGTTTTAAAAGTTTTAGGTTTAAAATATTTATTATACCATTATAATAAATAAAATACAACATAGATTTATGAAGAAATTTAACTTTATTTATTAAATTCCTTTTTTAACTTTTTTGAATTCTTGATAATATAAATGATTTTATATTATTTTTTCATCTCTCCTTTTAACCTATTCTAATTTATTTTTATTGAGAATATTCTAATGCTTTCTAGTTATTCTATGAAATAATAACATTCTAATATAGTATAGTATCCCTATCATATTTTTACATTAGATATAAAAATAAAATTTATTTAGATATAACTTATACATAACCCATACTGATATATATCCAACTAAAATAATATTGAGAAAAATAAACTTAATAAGTATATCTATGATTGTTTCTATTTATTAATATTATTGCATTAAAAGAAATAAGAGAGTTATTAAAATCAGTGATTATAAATCTACTTGATATTGATAAAATTATTTCTAATATATAGAATTATGCAGAAGTTGAAAAAGAAAATAATGAATATCTAATTAATAGATTAATTCTTGAATAACTAATCATTTCTTGGCTTATTTCTTACTTCCCTTCTTAGGAGCCTTCTTTGTAGCTTTTTTAGTAGCTTTCTTTGCTTTTGTTGCTTGCTTTCCTTATTTTTTAGGAGTGGATGCAGCAACTGGTGTTGCGGTAGTTGGTGCTGGTGCTGTTGTTGTTGTCACTGGGGCTGGTGCTGGAGTTGCATCAGTGGTCTTTTTTGTTACTTTTTTAACATTCTTTGTAGCTTCTACAATAAATTAAATATTTGACTTGGTGTTCCAGCCTTCTTAGCTCCCTTGTTTCCTTTTGTTGCTCCTTTTGCCATCTTAATTATATTATCTTATTTTTATTATTATTTTTTTTTCTTATAAGCTTTAAATTCGAAATATTAAAATTTCGTTAATTTCATTGGTTTATTTGTGATTTTTTTGGATAATGATATTGCTTACCTTTAATTATCAAATAGCCAATTCTGCACATCTATTTCTGATAGTTTAATTTAAACATCAATTAATTTCAAAATTTCCCCTACTAGAGCACCTCAAAATGTAAATTATTTTTCTTGATATGCTCTTTTAAAGCATGAAATCATTATGAAACACTCTAGCCAATAGTAATCTTATGTTAAACAATTAAAAATGTTTCAATCCATACTTATAAAATAAAGTTTGAAGTGGAATTTTTAAAAAGTTGTTTTTACAAAAAAAGTAATAATAATTTTATTTTATTAATATTTAATGAATATAATTTAATTATTTAATAAATTATTATCAACTTATTTTCATATTCCCTATCATAATTTAGAATATTTTCATAGCCTTAGTTAACACAAATCTTCTGCAACAAATAACAACATAAATAAAATCTTCAACGTAATCTATATCAATTAAAACGGCTGTTTTTTTCAAAATTTCTAATATAAGAATTTCTTATCATTTCGATGTTTTTTTCTCTTATTGTTCTTTCGATACGTATATTGATTTCTAGTTACTCCTATTCAAATTTAAATTTCTTTGTATCCCTTTTTGTTTAAATAGATAAAATTTAATTTAAATAAATAAGTAAATAAATATCTCATAAGTAACACAAATTGTATTCTCTTATTCATTTAAAGTGGAATATTCATTTATTTATATAATTCAAAATTAAGTTCTGCTATATGATATTTTTAAATATATTAATGTATATTTATCTTCAATATTTAAGACCATATCCTAAATTCCTTTCAATTTAAATTTATATTTCCATAAAGATTTTAATTTATTTTTATTAATTAATCAATAATCACTAAAATTTATTGAGATCATTTTATGTTTAATAATTTAGAACATAAGCATCATTTTATAATCAAATGTCTATTAAAACTCCCCCTTATTTTTCTTAATCTAATTCAAGTTGATTAATAATAGAATATTTACAGAAGCCTATTATTAGATTGATTTTCTTTCTATTAATTAAGTTAAAATTTTTATAATTGAATTTATAGAATTAGATTTTCTTCATATTATACTAAATGATAGGATATTTCAATATTTTAATAATAATTTTTATAGTAAATTGAAATTAAATGACATAAGATTATACTCCTTTTTTATTCATAATTAATTCCTTTATTAATTATAGACATTAGATAAGGTTAATTAATATAAAGAAAAGTATAATTATACGAATTCTATAGAATTAATTTCTTTTTGTTTCTATCAATCAATATTATTGTTTTTTTATTTGAATATTTATTGAATAGGAATAAAACTTGAATAGAATTATTTTCTATCTTAATTCATAATTTATTATAAAATATTCCTAAGATTTTGTTAATAATTGAATAACAAGTATGATATTAGTTAGAAACATAATTTATGAAATATAATATTAATTTTTTAATAATATAGTTAAAAATAATTTAAATTATGAATTCAACAACTCCTAAATCAAGTGGAATCAATTATGCAAGTATAATTTTAATTATAACCTGATGGTAGAATTAAGAAAGCAAAGATCAAATTAAGACACTTTACCAAAATCAATGTCAACTAATATAAAAATGGATATCAATCAAACCTAATAATTTGGAGGGATTAAGCATAGAAGTACTTCTTAACACAATATTCATGAAATGGCATAAATTTAATTGTTTGATTAATGTTTAGTGAAATAAGCAAATTAAAATGAGTTTCTGGTTTTCCTTGATCGTCAAATGTAATATTATAATTAAACAACACCTGTAATAAATGATTTATAACCTTAGCAAAATTTTTCATCTTTTAGAGTCAATAATAAAACAATTCAAGAAGAAAAGAAAAAACTTTAGATTGAACTCTAAAAATTTAATTAAGAAAATGCTTTTTTAATTAAAGAAATAAAAGACTTAAATAAAACTAAACAAATGCTCGTAAAGAGATATGATGCTTTATAAGGTTTAATATTAAAGGAACGATTAAACAACTAACCTAGAGTTCAATAATATAGCAATCCAAAATTTTAACATCTTTTTAATCAAATATCACCAGTTTAAGAGACTATATCTTCATTAACTGATGAAAGAGTAACAAAATTTATATTAATTTTATTTTAGTTTGAGAGTAATGCAACTTCACTTGATTCTTCTCTATCATATGAGGATGATCAATCATCTGCATCGTAATTACTAGATTTATTATAGAAAAATTCGAAGCATAGATTCAATTTTTAGAAGCAAATGGTATGATAATATTTAATTTTGTTTTTTTTTTAATTTTTAAAAATTGCTTATTTTTTTATTTATTATATAAAACTAAATATAAAAACAATATTTAGGAAACATAAATAAATCATTTATTTAATATACCAGATGCAATTTCTTTTAAAAATACTTTATTATCTGTTTCTTTTCTATCAGTTTCCCAATTTTTAAGTCTGCTTTTCATTTTTTTTAATTATTTTTTCATTTCTACTATTTTTGGTTCAAAATCTTAAGGAAATTTAAATTTTTCATCACTTTATTCTTAAATTAAATCTTTAATTTTTTTATTGTTATCTAAAAATTATTTAATATATTCTTTCTGAATAAGAGAAGGTAATTTAAAATTTAGAAAGTGTTAATGTTTAGAGGCAGTTTATTAAATTTATTTTCTCACTTAAATTAGTGAAGGAGATCTTGATTATTTTAATTTTTCTAATTTAGATATTGGATATAATTAGAAATTTTCAGAACTTTAATTTTTGACCATAGACTATTGAGGTGGAGATTAGAGAATTTGTTTTTTTTTATTTAAGATATTTTCATAAGCAGCTTTTCTATATTCTTCAAATTAAGGTTAAATAGATTAATCTTAAGAGAGTAATAAGCTTTATCTTTCAGTAGTTGCCTAAATAACTTTCATTCGTAATTCAGCATTAGATCTACTCCTTTACTTACCTAAATAAATAACATTGATTACTGATATGTCGATCATCTAAAGATAATTTTTTTTGTGGCAATTTCAACTTCATAGGATCATTTTATATCCATTTTTCATTTGAAGTTTCTTAAACTTACTAAATGTTTTATTTTTTAGGTGTTGAATATTTATCTGCTTAATATAACCTATTCATTCTGTCTCTTTCATTAATAAAAGGAATAAAAATAGAGTCCCCTTGCTTTGGTTCATATTAATTTTCTAGTAAAATATGTTATTTTCATAGTTGTACTATCATTTTCATGATTTTGAAGTGTCATTAATATGGGCATAGCACCAGGAACATTATTTGATAAAGGATTAGAAAGTGTACATTTGGCCCTTATTATTCCTATACTCATATTATAATTTATTAATATTTGTTTAATTTTACTAAGTTGAATATTGATTTCATAAACTTTATTGTATTATTGAATCAAAATTTCTATATCTATTATGTTTTAAGTTTTTTAGATTGAATTAAGGAATAGTTAAAAATAGATAATAATATATATTTAATTTGATTTATAATTCATTAATAAAAGTTCTCATACTTTTTTAATATCTCATCAAACTCTACATAATTAAATTCTATGCCTTAATATGCAAATCTATAATAATAATATAAACAATTAATACAACCTTTTGCAAATAACTCTGAATTGATCATCAGTTAATGGTAATTTATGAAAATCCATAATAGATCTAAATCTAGTAAAAGTGATTTTACCTGATTTAGTTTTATCCTAAAATATTACTTATAAATAATATACTTTATCTTAAAAGTGAGGTTTAAGCAAAATTCTATGTTTTCTAACAACTTCACCTAATCTTAACATAATTGCATGTAAAGCTTCTTCTTCCTCTTGAGTTAAAGCATCTCTTGGATCAAGAAAAGTTGGAATAACATGAACAGGTGGTTTCATTAATGGATCCTTATCTAATCCCTAATTATATTTTTTTATATATTAAATTACTGTTTTTGTAAATACAATTTCTACATCCTCTATAAACTTTGCATAATTAACTCTAATTGGATCTTCAGGAACAACATACATAGTTTCTAATAAATCTAAACTTTCTTAATCTAAATCTATTTTCATTTGACTAAGAACTCCTCTAAATTTATTAGTAGGCATCAATCCTTTTCTTAAAGGATCAAAATCTTTAAAATAATCACCTAATCTAAGTCTTTTCACTTTAACAGCTACTTTAATCTATTCTAATAACACAGAAGGTTATAACTAAATTAAATATATGATTATACTTTTTCTTTTTCTTTTGGTTTAACTCCAACATAAGCCTAAGATGCTCCAGATTCTGTTTGAATTTCCAATGGTGGTTAAGTGTCATTTATAAATTAAACATATCTGATATCTCCATCATCTTCTGCAGCATAGATCTTAACTACTGCTTAGAATTCTTCATCTGATAATATAAAATTAACAGTAGCTAATGTTTATCTAAATTATTTTGGAGACACTTTATTTCTACCTAATTTATCCCAATCTTAAAAGAATTATTTAATATCTAATCTAGTTGCCTTACAAAAATATTAAAATTTCTTTTTCACAACTTCAGCAACTTATCTATCTCTTTCAGTAATTGAAACTCTACCATAATTATATTATGTAGACATTTATGGTACATTTTCTGATGGACTTACTTTTTCCAAATTTTTTGTAGTAAATACTTAATCAACTTAATCAGTAAATTCTTTCCATAAAACAAATCCTTATTTATCCTTACATCCAAAATTATTAAGAATTAATTAAAATTCTGCATCAGACAAAAGTATTTTTGCCATACTTAATCCTTTTCTTAATTATGTTACTGTTATTGTTCCACTTCTTAATTTATCAAAATCTCTTAAGAATTCTGCAATTCTCTATCTTTATTCTTTGACTATTCTTCTCAATTTTGCCATTAAATCTTCAAAATCATTAGGTTAATCATTTCTAATAAATGCTTAAGTCTAATTATCTGATTTAACATAATTTTTAAATGCATCTGCATGTGATCTACTTATAGCTACTCCTTCATCTGATTAATCTACAATTCTACAAAAATCATAGTAATTAACTTCATTTAAATTTGCTTTATCTACAAATCTCTTTAATAATAGATTTAATGAAACTGGATCTGGAAATAAATTAAATTAATTAAGAATTCTTAAAAATTGATTAGTTGTAATGTAACCTTATTTAGTTTTATCAAAATCTTCAAATACTGGTTTTAATAAAACTCTCTTATTTTAAATAGCTTATTTATATTTCATAAGTAATTCATCTAATTAAATTGCCTCCTATTCTGTCATCTATAAATATCTTCTTCTTGCAGGTAAAGTAGTTGAATCATCTATTTAAGGAACTAAAGCTTATGGTTCTTTATCAATTCCTTTTATTGTAAATATTTTATCAACATCTTCACAAAATTAATTATAATCCACTTAACCATTTGGAATCTTATCAACCTTATATTGATTCAATAAAATTGATATTTCTTTTTCAGATACAGGAATATTTTATATATGCAATATTCTAGCAAACTAAGTTAATATAAATATATATATGTAATACCTATGATTCAGTCACTAATCCTTTTCTTAAAGGATCAAAATCTTTAAAAAATTCTCTTATTCTAATTCTTTTCATAACAACATCTCCTTAGATCTTTTTCAATACTTAATGTAATGTATTAATATTATCAGTCAATTTTTTTGATGTGAATAAAGTAGAAATCAAATCTAATCCCTCTTTGTCTTCAATAAAATCATCATCTGGATGAATCTATATAATTATTTTTCTTATAGTATACATCTTTTGGATTCTATTTAATTCCTGTTATAACTCCACTTAACATTTCTTATACATTGTCAACATCATCACAAAATTTTACATAATTAACTTCCTTAGGATTTCCATTATCAATATATTATCTTATAAGTAATTATAAATATTAGTCTTTTGGTAATAATCCTAATTAATTTAAGACTCTTGAAAATTAATCAATAGTAATATGAGAACATGCAGTTCTATCAAAATCTTAAAATGGCTATTTTAAGAATATTCTTTTTGTTGCTATCTTTCTTTTTATAGCCTACATCAATCTTTTTACAGTGTCCTCTTCATCTTAATTGAAAATCTAAATATAACAAATTTCAATACTTATGGAGCTTAAAATACTTAAGCCTTTGCTTCATTATTTAGAAATTACTCTTCAAGTTTGTTACAAAATGTTGTATATTGTACTAGACCATCATTTAGTTTATATCTTCTAATGATTTCCTCAATATCCTCCTTTGTAAAATGAAAATTTATCATAGATAATGCAGATCGAAACTAAAGATGAATCATACAATAATACCTTGTCTTCTGTCACCCAACCCTTTCTTAATCGATCAAAATCAGTGAAGAATTCTCTGACTCTTATTTACTTTTTATACACATCTTATTGTAATCTTGTCTCTATATCTTGTTACACATATGTTCCAACTAAACCTTTGAATAAGATAAATTTACTTATAGATTGTCCTGCAGAAACTAAAGCTGTAGCCATCCTTCAGTTATCTTTTTTTTTGAGTATATATATTATTTAATTTATAGTCTTTCAAAACATCATAATAATTATAATTTCTCATTTTCAAAATTAGAACTGCAATCTTTCTATACAATAAATATTATTAGACATAAATACCTTTAAATTATTTGCAAATTAATATTATTAAAAATAACTAAACATTTAGTTTAATATATGCTACATTAAAGAACTATCTAAAACAAGAAAATATAATTTGTCAATTATGTAACACTTCCAATCTTGAGGTAAATACAATAATAAACCTTATAAAATGGAGAAAAAAAGATAGAAAAAGAAAAATGAACATATAAATTTTATGTGTTTGTAATTTAATATATTAAAATCTAAATTTCTTCATTCTATAAATAACCTCAATTTTATATATTAGTTTATTATTATTATATTTTATATTCTAACACTTTATTAAAAGATATGAATAAATAAAATTAAGAATTAAGTTGTGATAAAAAGTTTTTTAATAATATATGAAAAGATTAAGAACTCTTTATTCTAATTCTATTATTATTTCTATTAAATTTCAAATTTCTTGTGATATTTATCAACTTAATACAAAAAACCAAAATGTTTATAAAGAATATAATAAAATTGTTATTCATCAATTGATTAAATAAGATTGATTATAAAAATTAAATAAATAGTATATAAGTTTATTATTTAAAATTTAGATTATCAACTCAATTCTTTTATTTAATTTTGTATATTTAATCTCTATATACGATCTATTCAATTAATTAAAGAATTAGTATTCATATAAATATGTTAGAATTTAATCAATAAAATAATATTTAATATAATTCATAAGCTTTAATTAATAAGAAAACCTGAATTCTAATAAAACTTTATGATGGATGTTTATATAATTCACCCAATTATAATTATATTTATAAAAATTATTTTGTAATTAAATAATTAGAAATTGTAATTAATTAGTAAGATCTGAATTTTAAATAAATTATTTTATTTAAGTCATTTCTAATAAGGTTAAGTGAATGTTTGAAAAGCATAATTTGATTATGCAAAAGCTGTTAGTTAATTCTTGATTTATTCACACCAAAAAGAAAGCATCATAAAATTATTATTATTCTCATTTTCTTAAATTTCTTGTTATTCATTCTCCTCTTTCTGACTTTTAATTGATTTCTCAATACAGTTTTCTGTTTTTTGGCAATAAAGATAAGTTGACATTTAGGGTTGAACAGGGTTTAAGACAATATCATATATACGGATTATTTTTTTAAGTTTTCTTACTCTACTCTCCTTTTTACCTACTCTTCCTTCTCTCATATATGTATTAATAATGGACTTACAAGTAGATTGTAATATATTATGTTCTTAGGCAACCTATTATGATAGAGAAAGTAGAATTACATCTGCTATTGATTTCTTTTCATTTAAGATCTAATGAATGATTTGTTCTCTTAGTTCATTATTTATCTTGCTGTATTGTTTTTTGAGGTCTTCCATTAATGAATTATATTTTTATTATATGATGACAAAAATTTTGTTTAGAACTTAATTATTTCATAATCCTTAAATTAAAATCTGATCATTATTTGTTCTGATGTTATCTCATACTTTTAATTTTTCGAACAATTATCTTCATTTGTTGTTTTTCAAACCATCCATACTTTTCGAAATCTTTTGAATTTGGTGGATTTTATTTTCCTTTATTAATTACCTCATTAATTATATTATCTATATCCTTATCTTATAAATCACAAAGTTATAATAAGGTAAAACATTTTTATGGATAATCTTAATCTTCACTATTTGATTCTTCATTTTAATTATTCTTTATATTTATTGTTTAATATTATGCTGCTGTTGGATTCAATTAAGGATTAAATTATTTTAATACATAACATTTAGCCCATGGTCCATTATAATAATAATAAACCATTTAACCTAATTTTTCTTCATATTACTAAAATTATTTTAATTCTTTAATTAATTATTTCTTTAACCATATTGGTTTTCTTTAAAATAATTAATTTAAGATTGGATCAATATCTTAATTATTTTCATTTATATTAGAATGAGCTTCTCCAAATTTTAATGGTGTAATAAAATTTTTCTTTTCAACTTTATTTCTCTTTACATACTTTTTCATTAAATTAATTTTAAAATTAGAACCTCTCCAACAAAATGGTTTAGCTATGTCTCTTGGAACATGTTATTTTTATAATTGATAAGGTTTACATTATATATATTCTATTTAGTTAATTAATAATAATAACTATTACTTTTAAATTAATCTAATATGTTTTAATCATTTTCACCTTCAAAATAAAAGTCTTAAAAATAATATTAAGAATCATAAGTATCATTAATTTCACTTTCATATTCTAATTTATAAACTACAATATTTGGATCACTCTTATGTTAAAATTTTCTCATTCTAAATATGATATTAGTTTGATTCATTTTTTTTAAAATAAACTTTCCCTTTTCAGAATTTATCACTTATAAATCAAGTGGTTTTGTTTTATTATTTGGGAATTAAAAAGTTTATAAATCCACTTATTTGATTTCAGAATTAAAGTGAAAAGGTAAAGTTAAGTGTGAATATTCATTCATTTTTTTTTTTACAATAATATAATAAATAAAATAAATTTTAAAATATTCAATTCTGATAATCACATTAGATATGTTTATTATTATTCATTTTCATAAAAAATCTTTTATATTCAAATAAAATAAAATCTAAATAAGTATATCAAGTTCTATTATTAATATATTATTTATATCATCTAATAAAATTGTTTCATTTAATTAAGAATTGTAGATAAATGTGGAATATTATAAAAGTATCTGATTTAATTAGTTTAAGTTTAAGTTTATAAACTATTTATCTATATTAAATTTTTAAAATAAATAATACAGAATGTCATATAGTTATCTATTCAAATTCATTCTTATTGGTGATACAGGTATTGTAAATCAAATAATTGTTTAGGAGTTGGAAAATCTTGTCTTTTATTGTAGTTTATCGATAAAAGATTTAGATAAAAACATGAGGTCACTATTGGTGTAGAATTTGGAGCAAAACTAATTGAATTAGATGGATTAAATATAAAATTATAGATATGGGACACTGTATTCTTATTAAGTTATAATAGGCTGGACAAGAATCTTTTAGATCAATAACTAGATCATATTATAGATCTGCTGCAGGTGCTATTGTAGTTTATGATATTACAAAAAGAGAGAGTTATGAAAATGTGGCTAGATGGATGGAAGAAGTAAAATAAAATGGAAATCCAAAATTATCTATGCTCTTGGTTGGTAATAAAGGTGATTTAGAATCAGAGTAAATATAGTATTTAATATGAAGACGATAAATTTCATATAATGAAGCATAATAATTTGCAAAAGAATGTGGAATTGACTTTTTTGAAACTAGTGCTAAAACATCAAATAATGTGGAAGAGATATTTACTAAGATGGCTTAAATAATATTAGAAAAAATCAATCTAGGATAAATTGATCCAAAAAATGAAAATTTTGGAATTAAATTAGGTAGTGAATAAGTGAATTATTCTCATGGAAATTAAAATATTACTAATTTGGAGTAACAATAAGAGTATTAACCTTATGAAGAAAAGAAGAAATCTAATATGTGTTGTTGAAAAATTGAAATTATCAAAATATTACATTGATTTAGAAGTTGATTTATATATATCTCTTATGAATTCTAATTTATCGATTTAAAGAAAACCTTTAAAGATAAAGAAAAAAAATCTATAATCAATTAAAATATTGACTTAATATAATTATATTTATATAGTCATATTTTTAATGATTGTATATAATTATAAAGTTTATAATTATGAATAAAGATGATAAAAGTTTCAAATAAGAAAAATTTGATATCTCTGAATCTCAAGTTGCTCCATTAGATATAATATAAATAATTCAATAAAAGTATGCCAGAAGAGTTAATTAATGTAATGATTGTAATAATAAACATAATATTAGAGATAATTATAAATGAAATACCTGAATCATCCAAAAATATTGATTCTACATTATAAAAATAAGATAGTTAATAATAACTTATATTTTAAAAAGACATATATGCAAGAGGTTAAATTATATTTAAATTTATTTAGATTCATTTAAGAGTGTAGGTTGTATTTGTAGAATATGTGAATTTTCAGAATATAAAGATAATCCTCTTATTCGTGTATGTAAATGTATTAGATCTTAAAAATATGTGCATGAATATTGTTTGAAAAAATAAATTATCAAAAAATATAGAACTAATCTTCATTAAGCTAAATGTGAAATTTGTTAAGATACTTATTAAATGGAACTAAAAATTGAAAAAATATTTGCTCCTGTAATAAGATATTTTATTTTTTTAGAAAACAGCATGGTCTCAAAGTAAGGATAAATTACCTTTATTTTGTTTATTAGTCTTTTTGATTGTTATGATAGTCGTTGTAATCTTACTTGGAACTCGATTGTATGAACTTTATTGTAATTTAGAACAGAGGCTAATTAAATTACTGATAGGAAAAACTTTCTAGATTCTTAATCTTTCTTAATAATATTTGTTATCTTTGCAGTTATTATTATACTAATATTATTATGGTTAATTGCAATGATTGTTAAAGGGTTGTTAATAGTAGAAAGAATTTTATTTTGGAAATTATAAGAATTCAAACCAGTGAAGAAATCTATACTTAATAAAAATATATTAATTTCAGAACTCAGATAATCATTTCGAAAATCTAAATTATTTGGTGAATAAGAAACATAGTAAAATAGAACAAATAAACATTAAAACACATTTAATATATAAAAAATTAATCATAATTAAGATGATTAATTTATTGATGTTGGTGAAATATCTACATAAAGAAATTAACCTAAATAAGTTACCAGTAATGTACTTACTATTTAAACTGATCCTCGATAAACTAAAAGATCAAGATTTTCAATTATTTGATTATTTATTTAATCTTAATAGATTATTGTATTATTTAAATAATGATTTCATACTAACATTTTTATTCAAAAAATTAATCAATATAAATTTATATTAAATTTTTATGAAAAAAAATTATATTAAATAAATCTAATTTCGAATATTTATAATCTATTATTTTTATTAATTTAAATATAATATATATATATGTTATTATTAGCAAAGCATGTATATACTATCTAATTAAATTGTTTAAGTATAGATTAATTGAGATTGTTCATTAGTATATTTTAATTAATTAAAAAATGGGGAATAATTATTTAAAGATTATAGTTTATATTGATTTTTAACTAAGTTGGAAATTTATTAACAAGACGGTTTATCTAAAAATTAGGGTAGTTTTTAAGAAAATGAGTTATAATTCAATTCTTTAAAAGTATATACTTATTTTTGTTTGTCTTCTCGTTAATAATTAACAGATTATTTAAATATATTTATTTAAATATGAGCATTCGACAAAGTCTCATTCAATAATTTATGCATACTTTATCTAGTTAGAGTCCATAATAGACTATAAGTTTATTGGCTTTAATAGGAATTGAAAGTGTACTTTAAGAGAATGACAACAAATTAGTCAGAGAACAAATCACTCTTATTAGACGACAAATAGAAAATATTTAGACAAAGGATGAAGAACATACTATAAAAGTAGTAAAATCAAAAGAAAGAGCATTAACTCCAAAGATTACAGAATCTTAAGCTCCAACTCCATTAAGTCACTAAAGAAATACTGTGTCTAGACATCATTTAGATGATCAAGCAATGAGGATGGCACTTAGTTAATAATATGAGGATACAGAATAATTGAGATCTCCAAAATCAGAAATTTCTAATATGAAAACACCTAAATAATCAATTCAATATTTTATAGAGATGAAGAGTTAGAAACCAAAAAGGGGACCAGAAAACAAATTAAAGGAATTATAAAATAATTTAACTAGAGAATTGATAGCTGATTATTAGGGTGTGTTAGAGGAAATTAAACATAACCCAACAAAATATATGGATACTCCAGAAAGTAGTATTTAGGAATAATAAATAAAGGATTATATAAAGATGTAATAGTAGGTACAATAATAGTAACAAAAAGTAGAAATTGAAAGACAATAATAATAATAATAATAATAATAATAAAAATAATAATCTTAAGAGTTTAATTAATCTTAGAAAGATTTATTAAATTTGAGAAGGAGAACTGAAACTCAACCAGATTAGAAATTAGAAAGATCTTGGTAAGTTTAAGAAAAAAAGAATAATTAGGTTATGATAAATTATAAATCAGAACCAAATTAAATTTAAATGGGAACAAAGAAAATTTAATCAACTCCATAATAAAAAAAAGATTAAAGATCTCCAAATAGATATGAATAATAATTGTAAACAGAAAATACTTTTTCTTTCTTTTAAAGATAAAAGACTTAAGGAAATTAAATTAATACTTAATAATCTATTAATTATGATAAACATAGTGGAGGTTTAAAGTAGATGGCTGATAAATTAATAAATTCACCTATTATATAATAAGTGTCTATGAAATCAGCTGAAAATGTTTCATCAGCAGGTAAAGAAGTTTAAGTTTCATAATTTGAAGAATAAGGTATTATATATATATTATATATAAATATAGATTCAATGAGTTCAAATTCTAGTGCATTTTCACTATTTTAACCAAATGAAGAATTAAAATCATTTTTTAGAAAAGAATTGATTAAAGAGGAGAATGATGAAAGTAAGTATTATTGTATATTTTATATAGATCATGATCCTAATTGTGTGAAATATTCTAATATATTTTTAAAAGGAAGAATGGGAGGATCAAAAGTGTTTTGAATTAATTAAGTATATAATGCAATTTTGAATTACTTTTTACTTAATATTAATAATTAAATGGCAGATTATTATACATATCAAAGGAAAAGAAGAGATTTAGGAAAGCCTTGCAATTTTTAAGATAGTGAAATAAAAATAGCAGGTTATACTAAGACAGTTGCTGTTATTCCAAACTATGTTAAAAGAAATCCAAATCATATTGATTTAGATAACATTGCTGAATATTCAGAGCATTCTGTATCTATTTGATTTATAAAAACATAGGTTAATACAGAGAGAGTATCAACAGGAGACAAAGTAATGTATCATAAAGAAGGAGGGGTATTATAATTTATGCAACAGTTTTTAGTGGCCTGCAGGTATAGACCCAATGGAGTAGCAAGATCAAAATAAATACAGAAGAAGATTCGAGAAAGATGCTGCATTTGCAGTTGCTGTTAAAGAGTTAAGTACAACAGTGGAGAAATGCATACTTTAAAATAATTAAATAGATTTATTTGAAGAGTATTTCTTAGATGAAGAAAGTGAACATTAAGTTGAAAATCTCAGTACTAAGACTTTGATGTTATTCAAGTATTACTTAATGTAATAGTAGGGATTAATCAGAAGGAGTTAAAAGATCTGTATCAGAAATATCTTGGCATCCAGAAGGACCAATTAAAGCAGCAGTATCTTATGCAATAAGCAGATTTTAACAAATGCCAGAAGGAATGTTAAAATCTTCATTTGTTTGGGATTTATAAAATCCTAATAATCATGAATCTGAATTAGAAACGAATTCTCCAATTACTAATTTGATGTACAATCCAAAGTTATCTGATTAAATTGGAGGTGGATGTTATAATGGTTTAGTTGCTGTTTGGGATGTAAAGAGAGGTAAATAACCAGTATTGACATCACCTGTTGAAAAGTCTCATCATGATCCAATTACTCATTTTTAATGGTTATTTAGTAAGACTGGTACAGAATGTGTAACTACATCTACTGATGGTCGTGTATTATGGTGGGATACAAGAAAATTGAATGAAGGTCCAATAGAATCATTAAATGTAACAGAGGGATTAAATCCAAATGATCCAATGATTGGTGCAACAGTATTGGAATATAATACAGAAGCAGGTCCAACTAAATATTTAATTGGTACAGAAATGGGTTCATTAATGGTTGCTAATAAGAAACCTAAGAAAGCTGTTGAAATAACAGCTAGATATGGATTAGAAAGTGGACGTCATTTAGGACCAGTTATGTCTATTAATAGAAGTCCTCCAAATCCAAAATTCTTTTTAACAGTTGGTGATTGGAGTGCTAAGATTTGGGTTGAAGATATTAAGACTCCAATAATGAGAACTAAATATCATGGAAGTTATTTAACAGATGGTTGTTGGTCTCCAACTAGAAATGGTGTTTTCTTTTTAACTAGAAAAGATGGTTGGATGGATGTTTGGGATTATTATTATAGATAGAATGAAATTGCATTCAGTCATAAAGTAAGTGAAACAGCTCTTACTTGTATAAAAATAAATTCTAATGGTGGTGCTCATCATAATGCTGGTAAATTAGTAGCTATTGGTGATTAAGATGGTACAGTTACATTATTAGAATTATGTGATTCATTATACTAATTATAATTTAGAGAGAAAGATGTTATGAATGAAATGTTTGATAGAGAATCAAGAAAAGAAAAGAATTTAGAAGCAATTAAAAAATAATAAGATTTAATGAAGAAAGTAGTACCAAAAGATAATAAAGCAGCTCAATAAAAATGGGAATAAAGAAAAGCTGAATTAATTGCTGAAGCTGAATAATAATTTAGTCAAATTGTTAAAAAAGATGAAGAGGCTAAATTAAATGATTTATCAGAATTCAGTCCTAAGGCTTAAAAAAAGTAAATTGATTTACTTATATTCTATTAGAGATGATAAGAAATAATAGTCCCCTAAAGATGATGATAAACAATAATAATAAGGAGATGGTGGATAATAATAAGATTAATAAGATTAAGGTGATAAAGATGGAGGAGAAAAGGATGGAGATGATGGTTAATAAAAAGGAGATGATGGTTAATAATAAGATGGAGGTGATGGTTAATAATAAGATGGAGATGATGGTTAATAATAAGATGGTGATGATGGATAATAATAAGATGGAGATGATGGATAATAAAAAGGAGACGATAATGGAGATGGTTAAAAAGAAGGTGAACAGGAATGATCAAATAATAATATTAATATATTTATCCGAATGCATATACAAATAATTAATCTATCAAATCATTACAACATTTTCATTTTTGGTTTTTAAATACTATATGAATTCATTCAAAAGTTCTATCTAAAGTTAATTCTTTATTTTCTAATCTACTAATATAACTTCTGCTTATTTTATTTATTTAAACACACATTTCCTTTAAATCATCTTTATTTATAAAGTAATTATTATAAATTATGAGAATTTTCTGCATTCAACTTGTTATTTTGAACTTAATTGAATAGTCAATGCTGTAAAAACACGTTCAGATAATAATGGATCTGGATGTCTCATATATAAATATAATTGGTAATCAATTCATCTTTATTAAACAAAATACTTCCATCCATATCCTATTGAATATTCTATATATTAATATTTTTGTAATAGATTATTTATTAACATAGTAATAAGTTAAATCTCTAGGACTTTGTTTAATTAAGTTTATACTTATATTTTTTTGATATTTTCTTTATTAGAATATTATTATATATATTAGTAAAGCTTAAAAAGAATAAATGAATCTCTTTGAAATAGTAAAAGCTTATTTTTTAATTGAATTGTTAATCATAATTAATCTAAACTAATAAAGATTATTATAATTACAATATTTTATAATATTAGAATATTGAATCAATATTTTTAAATTTCGTTTTACTTAGTTTTCTATGAATATTTATTAAAAATTTATAATCTTTAAATAAAATATATATAAATAAAGTATTCTGTATTTAAGTATTAACAGGGTTCTTCAATTATTCTTTTTGGCCTTATTATTAGTTTTTGTCAACTCTTTACCACTTAAATAGTCTTCCTTATTATATCTTAACTTTTTATAATATCTATTTTTGATCATATTCATAGTTTTTCCTGGGAAATATTTTACAATTTTATTGAAATTAGGACCAAGTTAGATGACCAACTCTAAAATTCTCTTATCTTCCAGATAGGAGAATCTAGAGTAGATATAAACATGAAAATGATGATACCTAATATCATTGATCTTTCTTTTCTACTATTGATTTTTATTAGAATCATTGTAATCATAATTTGATTAGCATTAAATTATGGATTAATATAAATGTTCTAAAGATTCTTCTTCAACATGTTGTTGTGATAATCTAAAATGATAATTTTGATAATACTCATCTAATCCATCATTTAAAATATATTATTTTATTTAGATTGCTTCATCCATTTTATAAATTATATTTTATATATAAGATTTGTAATTTAAATTTATTACTTTAATTACATCAATTATATTATATAGATAGAATCATTTGAATTAAAAGAATTTAAGTTATAAGCAATAAATTGAATGAATAAATGATAAATAATGAAAGGAGACATTCTATATAATCAATTCCATATTTAAGATTTAGGAACATTAAATCGTTAAGCATATTTTGTGTACAATACCTATTCTTTATTTTTAATCTCTTCCATTCTTTATCTTGATTCTAAATTGACTTTATTCTATCTATAAAAAGAATTCCGAAATCCAATATGTTAGTCAAATTAAGAGGATATAACTGGCGAACGATATAAATTCTATTTTTTCTTCTATTTCTCTCCAATAGCTCTTATATCGACTTTCTGTAAAGGTGGTAATGAATGCTTATGTTATTATCTAGAATTTTTTTCTGAATATGTGTCTTCATCTATTTCATTAATTGGTAATGGATTGGTTCCTTCCATTTCATTATACAATATGGGTACTCTCTTAAAATTGACTCCATAAATTTAATCTAGTGTTATTGGTATTGATGAAATCATATTATTAGAGTTCAATATAAGTATATATATTATATATATAGAAATTATTAAATTTTAATTTCAGTAACGATGTTTAATTAGCAATTACAAACTTTTACTCTTCTTTTTGCTACATATGATCAAATATATATTTATTCATAAATCTTTTTTAAGTTTTATTAAATATTTTTTCATTGAATGTAATGAGTATTTCTAATTATTATTTAAATATTAAGTAAAGAAGTAAAAAATAATTGAATGATAAGAATTTGAAACAACATTTTTTTAAAGTTGCCAAAACGGTTTAGAATAATTGAATTAAGTTAATATTCAACATTAATGTTTATTAAATGTGTATCTTAATATTAATAACAAAAGAAAACAGATAATATATAAAAGTTCATTTCTTATTATTATTTGTTTAGGGTTTGAATGGAATACTACTAAAAATCTAATTTTCTTTAACTTTTTTTTTCTTCTCTATTCTTTTGTGTTCACTATGTAATCTATCAAATGGAGTTTAATCAATTTAAAACTGGGATACATATTTTGAATTATCTCCATTTGCTTTTTTTATAATCTTATCTGATTATTTGGAAATAGAAAAATGATTAGGATTTTATTCTTTAATTTCTGAAGCACATTTCACGGCTGATGATTTATTATAAAGTCTATCAAATACTCTCATTTTCTATTCTGAACCTTATTAAACAGAGCCATATTAATTTATATTAGGAGTAAATGTACATTCATCTAATTTAGCTTAATTTTCACTCTCTTATTATTAAACAAGTTATTATTATTAATCAAAAAAATGATTATAGAGTCGCTCTTCAACAGGGATTTATAAATATTCTTATTACACAATTGGTTAGCTTATTAATTATGGTTTGAAAGAATAAGTCTTTTCTTGACTTACAGGTTTAGTTTATCTTTATGATAAGGCATTTTAGTATAATCGAGAGAATGGATCACCTTCTAAGATTTTTGAAAAACTATGATTGACTTGAGGTCTGAAAGTACATTACTTTAAATCACTTTTAGTTTTAATTTCCATACTAATTTGATGTTTCATCCTTTAATCATATCCAAATTGTGATAATCTATCGTAAACTGGAGCAGTTGTATCTAATTATTGACTTTTTTTTGATATTTAAGGTTAGAAAGTACATTCTTTTAATTAATCTTCAATGACTTTCTATTAATGTATTATTTATTTTTCTTCTTTCTTTATATATTAATCATATAAATAAACTGTGGATTGATTATTACTGTTTGTTAATGATTTTGATTCTTAGGGAGTTGATTGACTATGCTTACTTCTAGTAGTGAATTACTTAGCACTATTTAGATGAATGGGTTTTGAATTAGTTTATTACATAAGCCATATTTGAGAGACTCTATTAGATAAATCAATTAATGATTGACGATTTAAGGTTACCAGATGCATAAATAGCATTTAACCCAAGTCATCTTAGGTTGATTCAAAAATTTAATCTTTCTCCAATATTCCTATAGTTCTGCAAAATTCTACAAATTCGTTAACAAATTAAACCATTATTATTAATTATGTTTTTAAGAATTGCTACAACATTCTTTAGACAATCTTTATTGAAGAATCAATTAAGAAATACCTTATTAATGTAGACTCCAATGTTATCTATATTAACAAATCATAAATTATTGATTCAAAATCTATCCTATCTGTAAAGTTAATTTTATTAGATGGAGGAGTGTAATGACGAATTGGAATTATTGTAAATGAAATTCAATTTATAATAGATAGGAAGAAGTTCCAGTAGGCAGAATGCAGTGAGACGACTCTTAAACATCCATAGATATAGTGAGATTATTAATATACCAAAATCATTAGAATATATATATATTTCATTCTTTTATATGTGGATAGTACTTAATTCTTTATAAATATATTAATTCCAAATCTTAATACAATTTTTATTATTCTAAGTAAGATTTACATTATACTTTCTAACATTAGACTCACAATTATCACATAATGATTAACTGATTAATTTTTATTAAATCACTAAAATATAATGCATCGACCAAAACCTCATATTCGAGTTTAGTAGGAAAAAGACATTTTGGATGGATTCAGTAGATTATAATAAGTTTAACCTCTGATATAGATTAATCCTACTGTAGATAAAATACCAAATTTGAAGAAAATACAAATCTTGGAAGACAGATACATATAAATAGAAAAAGATAATAGATTGTTATTAGAGAAAATTACAAATATAATGAAGAGTGAAACAACTCGTGTTGGAAGATAAAAAAGAATATCAAGTTTTGAATGTAGAAAGAAAAGTGAATAAAGATAAATTTAAAGAGAAAATCAAATGCTGTTATCAAAAATAAGTAATAAGAAATCATCTTATTCCAAAAATCATTTTGATAAAGAATGGAACAAAACCAAATAATATTTTATGAATCTTGGAGGGTTGCGTAGTTTAAGTTCAAAATAAAAACAATTTAATTATTCATTTTACTATTGAATTTTATATTTCATACTTTCAATCATAAAATAATAAATCTAAGATAAAATAATATAGAGATATATAATATTTTGAATTATCTTTTTGTTATTAATACTTTATAATTTGTTATATCAAATATTATTATTTTGATATAATGATAATCTTTAATAATTCTTATTAACTTATTAAATTATCATATATTTCTTATTTTAAATACTAATATGAATAGTAAGAGAAGTAATTTTTTAATATATTTTTGTTTAGTCAATATTTCTATTTATTTTATATTTTTAATAATGAAAGAAATGTCTCTCACTTTTAAGTTAATACTTTTGGGAGATTCAAATGTAGGTAAAACTAGTATTTTGAAAAGATATTCAGAAAATACATTTTCAGAATAATAAGCTCCTACTATTGGATTAGCATTTTATAAGAAAGTAGTAGAAAGAAAAAATATTAAAATAACGCTTGAGATATGGGATACTGCTGGATAAGAAAAATTCAAAAAGATTGCACCAATTTATTATCGAAATGCTTAAGCAGTCTTAATTTGTTTTGATGTATCAAAAAGAGATACTTTAGAAGGAGCAAAGAGATGGTTGGAAGAAATAGATAAATATTTAAATTCTGACTGTGTTAAATTTTTAGTTGGAAACAAATAAGATTAGGGTGATTTTAATGTTGATTAAGCATTTCTAGAAAATAATCATATGAAATATATTTAAACATCAGCAAAGACAGGATATAATATAGATAAATTATTTCGAAGAGTTGCTAGAACATTGACTAAGACTAAAATAAAAAAAATGGAAAATCTTGATTAAAAAACAATCATTACTCTTTAAGTACAAGGACCAGAAGAAAAATAAAATAAATCTCTATGTTGTTGATTTTTTATGTTATTTCACTTAAATTCAACATTAATTATTAAATCTCTTATTATTAAATATATGTTTTAATTTAGTATTGTTAAAGATTATAATTGATTAATAAAACTCATTAATCAATATCTATATTTTCTATTAACTAATAATTAATTCAATATTATGAAATTTATTTATAGAATATAAATTTTTATTTATATTCTAATAAATCCCAGTTCATTAAATAGACATTAATAAATATTTTGTATATATTTTATGTATTATTGTCAAAATATTCATCTACCATTGTTAGCTGCAGCTACAATATCAGCAAATGCTGGCTTTAAGGCAGCACCACCAACTAAAAAGCCATCAAGATCTGGTTATTTAATTAAATCAGCTGCATTCTTTTCTGTGACTGATCCTCCATAAATAATTCTTGTTGCTTATTCAGCCTATATTAATATAAGTCATAATTACTTATGTTCCTATTTAAGATTTAAGCCATCCTCTAATGAAAGCATGAACTTCTTATGCTTATTCAGGACTTGCTGTTTTACCTGTTCCAATAGCCCAAACTGGTTCATAAGCAACAACTACTTTACTCCATTATTCTATTGTTAATTCCTCTAAAAAAATTAAAATAATGTATAAGAATTACTTTTAATTGCAGCTAATTATGCTTAAATCACATTTGTTGTTTAACCTGATTCTCTATCAGCTAATTTTTCACCAACACATGCCATTACACTTAATTATTAATCTAAAGCTAATCTAGTCTTCTTTCCAACAATTTCATTTGTTTCACCATAGTATTATCTTCTTTCAGAATGTCCCAAAATAACCCAAGGTATACCAAAATCTTTGACTTATTCAACACTAATTTCTCCTGTATAAGCACCCATTTTTGTTAAGGATGAGTTTTAGATAGCCAATTAAACATTCTTTTAAATATTGGCTTAAACCCATGGAAGATGTAAAAAGATTGGAGCAACAGCAACCTCTGGAGAATATAAATTGTTAATTACCAATTTTGGTAGTATCAAATACAAGTTTGTTGATGACTTAATTGATTAAATTTTAAGTTTAAGCTAAGGTGTTATTGCATTTCCAATTACCACCTACAAAGTATCTTCTCATAATTATATTATTTAATTAGAGTGTATAAACTTATTAGATTTGAAAACTAAATAAATTGATAATATTCAATTTATCTAAATATTAATATAAATAATCATGTATTAGATAGTTTGATTTATTTTTAGAATTTAATCATTTAATTATGAATTAAGATAAATAGTTGATGGTATATTAAATATAATTATTGAAAGTGGAATTCATACTAAAATAATCTCACATTTCTCAAACTAATATTATTTATTAAATCTGATTTAACATTGTTTTTGAATATTTAATTATTATTAAATGTTAAGTACATCTTAAACTAGAAGTACCACTGAAACCATAAGTCGTGTGATTATTGATTCAAATTATGTGATTGTGAAAAATATTTACAAAGGACAATAGTATAACCTCTATTTAGGTAATAAATGATGAAGTTAAAAGATAGTTAGCTATTAAAAAAGAATAGTCAGATGATATCAATTCATTTAACCATTAAGAGAAATATTATCTAATTAAAATGAAAAAGTATATCATATCATAATAATATAGATAAACGTAGTAGAATGAAACAATTCCAGAACTTTAGTTTCTAAATAGATTAAGAGATTGTAACGAAATCATTTCTTAAATTAGTTAATTGTGTTCCCTTTCTCATTAATTCTGGAGAGTAAGTAATTAAAGGATCAAAATACCATTATCAAATTATGGAACGTCATGGTCCTTCTATTAAACTTATATACAATTATTTATCTAGAAATATACCATTACCTATTTTATGTTTGATTGCAATTTAAGCTGTATAAATTCTAATATATTTCTAGTTAACTTGTTTAGAGATTATACATAAACATTAAATTGTTCATAGAAATATAAGACCTAAAAAATTGTTATTATCAACTAATGGCAATGAAATTTTATTAAGTGATTTCAAATATGCTTGTAGATTTAAAAAATAATATGGATCATTAATGGTTAACGAAAACTATAAATTAAATTCAAACAAAATATTTCTAAACAAATATTCAAGTATCAATCAGCATCTCAATCAAGGTAATCAGTAAATTCATTTTTAAAGTTCCAACTCCTAAAGACGATCTTGAATCTTTAGCCTATATATTACTTATGTATGCTTCTAATTCCACTGTTTTCTAAATTAAAGCAGAGAATAAAGCACTTAAACTTAAAAAATTGGAGAGTATCAAATTGTCAATTATTCCTGAAATAGCTTTTAAATAAGCTCCTCTTGAATTCATTCATTTCTTACATCTAGTAAAGACCAGTAATGCTAACGATTATCCATAAGATTATGAGAAATTTAAGCAAATATTTAGAAAAATCATTTAGATTAGTGGATATACAGAAAGAGAATTAACATACCCTTTGTTTCATATGAATTTACAAGAAAAAACTCAATAATAATAATTTTAGAGTTAAACTAGTAAGTTTAAGAAAATGTAACACTAAAAAATGAGTTCAGAATCAATAAAAGAAGAAGAAGCAGATGATGAAATGTCTACATATTAAATTGAAAAAGTTGGTGAAGATAGAACTATTGAACCATTAATTAAAGGATTAGCAACAAAGTAATTTAAACATATTTCTTTTTTAAATTAATCTTATGCTGGAACATAAATTGTAAAACTTAAATATACTAAAAAATGATTAATATTTGTTTTTTTTTTTCTCAATTTTTCCTTTTGATAATAATATATTATAATTAATACGTTTAAATTAAAATTTAAATAAAAAAAACTTATATATTATCAAGTATTTTTAACATACTCCATAAGGAATCATTATCAATTCAATTATAAAATTATTATTAGTTCTAAATATTTTAATTACAAAAAAGAAATTTCAAAAATTTAATTATTCACATGGTTCTTCTATAAAATTCATAAGCTTGTTAAATCAAATTTTAATTGTGTGGTTCTATCTTTTAAAGTAGATTTTTAAGAGAGATTTCACAACATCCAGCATTATTAGAAATTATTTATAAATTTAAACCACCCTTTTCATGAAATATAAAATCTCCAGTTAACTTTACTAGAGCAGAAGCAATTACATGTTCATGTTCACCTTAAACTAAATTTTGATTCTTTAAGGTTGAATAGAAAAATCTACAAAGGGTTTAAAATTTCTAATTAAATCCAATAGCAACACAAATTCTAGTCATGTATTGTAAAGTAAAGGCATCTTAATCAAAAGGTCGAATTTGATTAAGTTAGATCAATATCTTTCTTACTTGTTTTTCATCACAATTTAAAGTTTAAGTTATTTCCTTAATTCTCAATGGGATTAATAGAATTCTTAAAGATTAAATAATCAATGCACAAGCTATTGATTAGTATTTTTTAGATTTAATTTACTCAATCACAGAGTTATCTAATAGATCAACACTCTTATGTTTAATATTCTCAGTATTTATTCCATTTAAAAGATTGCTATGAGTTAATTTAGCAAGCATCTCATCAACTAAAAGAATGACTTATTTTTATCTTCTTTTATCTGATTTCTAAAGAGTTATTTATGGTTTTGTATCATCTGATGATGAATTATCATAAATGTTCCAATTGAATTTAGGAGGTGGAGGTCTTTAATTTATACTATTATTCATTTTAATTATTAAAATTAAATAGAAAAATATTCTTATAATTAATTTGAAATGTAAATATAATTAAAATGTTCTTATCGGAAAGTAACAGTCAAATTTTGTATAGTTGAGAAATTTAAAATGTGGAATTATCAATAATACTAATTTTCATATAGTAGATAAAGATAGTAATTTAAAAGAGTTAAATTTTATAACAGTCAATCATTAATATTAATAAAATATAATGGAAAATCAACGGATAATCAAAAGTATTAAATCTCCTTCTTCTTTGAATTCTAAATAATCTACTAAATATATCTAATGTAAATAATAGTATAATATATCAAATAGAACCAAATGTACTCTTTTAGTAACATCCAACACAAATAGTCAAGAAATCTGCTTAATAAAATATCCCTCCAATTCCTCTTAAGTAAGTAAACAACATACTACAAACAAGAGAAACTCCAATTTTTAAATAGTCTCAAGATGAACGATACTCTTATACAAAGTATAAAATCATACATATTCTATATTAGAGATGCCACATGTTTAATGGCTAAATTAGATTCACTAAGAGAAATTAAATCAGCAGATAGCCCAATAAGAAATCATGTCTCTCCTATACCTTCTACATTATAAAGTGTTGTAGTTCTCAGTTAAAATAATGCTGTTAAACCCTAACTGTTATAATAAGTTGCTTGTTCTAGTTGTGTGGAACCATTCAAAATATATAATAATAATAAGAATGTTAATCAAAGTTAATAGTTAAGCTAAACACTACCTCCAAAAAAGAATTATGAATCTATGATATAAACACTTATGAATGAATAAGAACTATTAGTTAAATAATATAATGATAAAATTAAACTATTGGAATAGAAAAATTAGGAGCTATCATAAGAAAATAATAATTTAGTTGAATAAAATAAATTATTTTTAGACTAAAACTTATAGTTAAAGAATGAAGTAACTTAATTTCAATTAAAATAATAATAAACAAATGTAATATATTCAAATGAAGATACAAAGAAAACTGTTTAATTTTTGGAACATGAATTAGAGTAAAAGAAGGAAGAACTTAATTAATTGATATAGAATATGAATGAAATTCTTTCAATTAATTAAAAAACAGAAGAAAAAAATAATGAACTATCATAATAAATAAATATTATTTTAGAATAGAAGGAAAAAGAAATTAATGCTTATTTCACTCAAATAAGTATGTATAAGTAAACAATTTAAGATCTTGAATAAAAAATTGTATAATTAATTTCAAATGATTCATTACAATAATAAAAATTGAAAGAAGCTTAGACTAAAATAATATAAATAGAATAATCAGATAAAAATAAATAAAATTCATAATAATAATAATAATAATAAAAAGTATAATATATTTATATTAAATTAGTATAATGTAAAAGAAACATTTGAATACAAATAATTAGTTTTAGAATTGGATAGCAAATGTGTTACAATAACAGAAAAAGAAAACTAAATTGAAACTTTAAAGATTAAAAATTAAATGTTTTAATAGTAATTAGCACAATAATAATAATGTTAAATATCTATTAAAGATCATTAAGATGTTTTAATATAAAAAGAAAGAGAAAATGATGATTTAAAATCTAATTTGATTAATAAAGATGAAGAAATTGAAAGATTAAATTAATAATTAAAATTTGTAAGGAAAGAGAAGGCAAAATTATCTATAAATTTAATGAATGCTGGTATGGCAAATCTTGTGATGTTATCTTAAGGACAATATTAATAAGATGAGATTACTGTATGATTAAAATATACTTAACAAAAATAATAAATATCAAATACCAGTCAAAATATCATATTCAAATTCACAATCTATTTAATCTAAATTACTATTTGCTATATAACCTACTCCATGTTTTTTACCATTTTTAAAACTACCTTTATAATGAATTCCTTCCAAATTATAAAATAATGTTCCTTATCCTTCTGGTTTTCCATCTACTATTTAACCAGTATAATATAATTTGCTATCTTATTGTATTTCATTTGCATTAACATTTATTATTTCTCCTTCATATTTTTTAAGCAATTTTAAAATTTCTTCTATAAAAGCATTTTTCTTTTCAATATCTGAATTTAATTGTAATTATTAATTAGGCCTTTGTTTTTATGATCCTTATTTGATCACTTCCTATAATATTTCAATATCATCTTCTATTGTTGAATATACTTAAAGGACTTTAATAACATTTTTTTAGGAAATTTAGAGTTCAAAATGTTATCTATGATAAAAAGGAACATTATCATATGCTTATAATGTTTTAATCCCTGATATTCTACAATTTTATATAGACATTTTTGATATAGCATTTGAACTTTCTAATTTAGAGATTATCTATGTAAATTCATATAATACATCTAATTCACTATTACTATTTTTAATATAATAGTTTAATTGTGCCAAATTTGATAAATAATACACAGTCCCATAAGAATCAACAAAGAAATATGATATTTTGAAAGTCTTATTATTTTTTCTTTGTTTTGTAAAAAAACCTGTCATCTAAGTTAAACTTATCATTTTAATTTACAAATTATAATAAAAATATTATTAAATACTCACTTTTATCATTATTAGATTGTCTATTATTATGGATTAGTTTATTCTATTCTTTTTTAAGTCCAATCATATTAATAATCCATTGCAAATCGTTATTTTTAGAATAAATCTCGAAATAATTGTCTACAATAATCATAATCTGGCTTCTCTGTAAATTATAGATTTCTACAATATTTTAGATATTATTAAAATTCTATAGGTGTTCCTGCACATAATAATTCAATGCTTGTTGCTATTTTAGATTCCATAATTCTTTCATATTTGTCTTTTTTGTTATTATTTTTTAAATTCTGCCATGGTAATGTTCCTTTCAAAAAGTATATTAAAACATATCCAATACTTTCTAAATCATCTCTTCTACTTTGTTCTAATCCAAGATGAGTATTTATTGATGCATACCTTGCAGTGCCTGTCAAATTCTTTTTCTCTCTATAAGGGATATGAGATCCATCCCTTGTAATAAATCTTTTTGCCAATCCAAAATCAATCATAAACAATGTCTATGCTCTTTTCCCTAATCCCATTAAGAAATTATCAGGTTTAATATCTCTATGAAGAAAATCCTTAGAGTGAATGAATTCTACTCTGGTTATCATCTAATCAACCAACATTAAAACAGTCTTTAAAGAGAACTTTCGTTGACATTATGTGAGCAACTCTTCAAGAGAGGGTCCCAATAAATCCATTACCATTATATTGTAATCTCCTTCAGTTGAGCAATAATAGACTTAGGGAATCCCTTTTTCTACAGAAGCATTATCTTAACTAAGATGTTAATAGAGTTTTGCTTCATAATATAATTGAGGATGTTTGGCGCTTATAGGCTCTAATTTTATAGCTACCTCTATATTATTTTTAAGCTAAAAAGAACTTTAAATAATATTTATATACATTGATTCCATGAAATATTTCACCAAATGCTCCACTTCCTAATTTTTTTGTTAATTTAAACGTTTTCCCTATTTTGGAATCCATTATTTTGAAATAAATTAAAATATTATAAAATAAGCTATTACAACATCAAAGGTATCCTTAAAATTGATTCTTATTTTAATATATCTAAACTAATTCTATTCAATAATAGTTAAAAAATAATGAATTTTTATTGTAAATAAATTAAACTTATATATGATTTATATGAATGGAAAAATATAGAATATAAATTGTTTAATATACTTTAAAAATAAAATAAATTAATATTTTGAATGATAAACTGCTTAAACAAACTTTTTTTATTATAAAATTATCTTATTTAATGCTTTAATCTTAAAACATAATTTTTTAATAAAAAAAAGAATATAATATATATACAAATAATGTAGTTCTTTAGTATTAATTGAATTTAACAATTTATTTTATTAGTCTTAAATAATAAATTAAATATATTTGCAACCTTATTGTTTTTATAAACATTTTGTATTATATTATATTGTATTTTTGATTTGTTTCAATTCTTGAATATTTTATCATTTTATCACTCTAATTGATCTATATATCAATAATAAAACAACATTTTAATACTAAATAAGTTGAAATATTTTTGGAATAATACTAGGTGATTTGTATATAAATTTATTAAATATAGAGAAAAATGGATTATGATGTTGATTATTACCCTTCTTAAATCATAGAAACAATTGGTGATGTAACATTTAGTAGTTAATTTGATTCTGGAAATTTGAAATCTGTAAGAAAGGAATCCTATAATAAAGTAAGGGTGTTTGATTTAGAATTTAGTATATTTTAACGATTTGCAATGATACAGGAATAAATGGGAAGAGTGCAACATACAGGACTTGGTTTTATTTTTCAGTGGAGGGAATGGATAATGCAAGTTTAGTTACATTTGTTATATCGAATATGCAAAATTAAGTAGTAATGAAAAACAATTTGAGATTGGACTGTTTAAAGATGGAATGCAACCTGTATTTAAGACGAACAATGAGTGGCAAAGAGTGAGGTATCCTTGTCAGTACCGTTTGTTACCAGATGGGTTGTTTGAAGTTACATTCCAGCACTTATTTTAAAATAATTAGAAGGTTTACTTTGCTTTCACATATCCATGGTCAAACTAAGATAATGAAGTAACTATTAACAATATGTAGCAATTCATAAATTAAATGATATAATATGGTAGACAATAGATTAAGGATCTCTATATAAAATTGAATGTTCTAGGGTATTCAAAAGAAAGAAGACCAATTCATTTGTTAACCATAACGAGCAATAATAATTCAACAAATAAAGTTGAAGATCCAATTAATAACGTATTTCCTGAAGCATAAGAGAGTCGACCTATAGTGTAATTGATGAAATTGATGAATTAGATTCAAAAAGAAATACATATTCATCTCAGCCAGAGTTCATCCAGGAGAATTACCAGGGTCACATGTATTGAATGGCATAATCAAATTTTTATTGAATCCTAATGACAAAGCAGCAGAAGTGGCAAGAAATGAATTTGTTTGGGTCATTGTTCCAATAATAAATCCAGATGGAGTTTATAGAGGTCATTATAGAACAGATTCATTATGTCAAAATCTCAATCGTTATTATTTGAATCCAAGTTTGAATGATCATCCAACTATTTATGCAATCAAAGAATATATATTAAGATTGCATAATACAGATAGATTCTATGCTTATATTGATTTACATGCTCATGCAGGTCATAAAGGAATCTTTATATTTGGAAATCAATTACCAAATTTACATATGCATACATAGAATTGTCTCATACCTAAATTATTGACATTATACTCAGAAATCTTTGATTATGATGGATGCAATTTTACTGAAAAAAATATGTATTCAGCTGACAAAGGAGATGGATTAAGTAAAGAAGGAAGTGGAAGAGTGGCTCTATATAAAGAAACTAATATTATATATTCTTATACTGTAGAATGTAATTACAATTCTGGAAAAATTACTAATCTAATACCTAAATCTAGTTATCTCTCTGATTAGGAAGGTTTTATTGTTCATATCATTTCTAGACATTTACTATACCTATGGAAATGAATAAATTGATGATTAAATTGTCTTAGGAATACCACCATAGACTACAACCAATAAGACATATTTTTATACTATTAATGATTATGAATAAGTTGGCCAAAGCATTATTTTAGCTCTTCTTGATGCAAATTTACTTAATCCTTGTAGTAAACTACCTGATTCTTAATTTAAGACACTAGCAAATCTTAAATTATTCCTTGCTTACAATATCATGAAAGTTATGCATTTTAGATTTGAAACATACTTAAGAAAAGTTCTTAAGTATTTATTTTTTGTTTACTTTATATAGGAATATTAATAATAAAGAAAATATATAAAGAACTTTGAAATCTTTTTATGAATACATTAAAAATAATCAAATCAGAGATAATTTAGAATAAAATGAATAATAATAAACGAAATAATAGTTTCCAAGAAAACCTATTTAATAAGAATTAAAGTTATAAAAATAGACACTTTAATTATAGTCTTAAAAATTAGAAAAACTACCTGATATTTAAAAGAAATCTTTTCAATAAAGACAAGTGTCTCAAGAGAATTCTAAAAATAGGAATACTTCTGAAGGGAAAGCATAACCATAATAATAATAATTTTAAAAATAATATAAATCCTTTAGAATCACCAAAAATTGTGCTAAGGCTATTCAATAATAATGATGATGATGATCAATATTATATACCTATAGGTTTCATTTAATTTTATTTGAAATCTTTATAGAATTTATAATAATTTTCACTTTTCTTACTAAGATTTTTTAATTTTTCTATTTATATTTTATGAAATCCTTAATGGAATTATTCATATTTTTTACAATTTAATTAAAGTATCAATTATATACTAAAAAACATTATAAATTATTAATTCATTTTTTCCAAATGGAGGTTATAGATAAATAATCAAGGAGTAATGTAGGATAATAAGATTTAAGAGTATCAAAATCAAAATAGCAAACTTATTCATCATTATCTTTACATTTGAATACAAGTAATTTATTTTACATAAGATGATGAGAAATAATACATTCTAATGGAATTTTGCCATCACTTACCTAACATTTTGAATTCTTATCATAATATTTTTGATTTAGTAAATTAAACTTTGGTAAATCAGTATATTGACTTTTATATCCTGAAGGTAAAGAAGCTTATGGTTTATATATAATGACTTCATCATCTCTCTTTTTCTTTTATTCTTTCTTTTTTATCATCAATAACATTTCTTAAATGAATTCTTTTTCAGTTTTATAATGGCCATATTTAAAACTGCATTCTGTAATTTGTAATGGATACTATTTATGTAAATATTTTTATGATTCTATTTTATAGTCATTTTTATAAGAAAGAAACTCTCTATCAGTTTCACTCTTTCTTGGTCTACCTCTGCCTCTTCTCATAAAAAAGTCATAATCTTCTTTATCATCATTCCTATCTATTAAATATTATTGAATTGAAATACTTTCATAATTTTTATAATTATTAGGTTCTTGTAAAAGTTTATAATTTTATCCATTTGATTCTGTTTTATTAGTTTAAGCTAATAGAGTATATTTATTTTCAGATGTATATTTTTTATATACTTAACATCCTTTATTCATAATATGTACTCTAATTTTTATATGGCTATTTGCTTTGTAAATTTTGGTATGATAATTTTTATAATTTTGGCATCTTTCAAATCTAGTAATTAATTAATTAGAAATTCCTTCAAAAGCAGTCTCTGGTTCCCAAGTAGATTCTTTTTTAGAATATCCTACCCATTTAATATAGTATTCAAAGCTATTTAGATATCTTTTTCCATGAACAAATTCGACATCGTATTCTTATTATTGAAATTCCATGGAGTAGTTAGTTACTAAATGGTTCCTTTATTTCCATGATTATTTTATATTAATAATTAATATATAATATATATATATATAGATCATTTAAGTTTTTTATCCTTTTTTAGTGGAACAACAACTTAAGATTTTTCTTCTTATGCTCTAGATTTGACTTATTATCTAACTTCATCCATATCTTTACAATCTTCATCTGAACTGTCTTCTTCTTTATATACAAATTTAATGTTTGTTTCGACATTATCATTGATTTCTTAAGAGATGTAACTCTTAAATAAAGATTAAGAATTACCTTTGGATTAAGACATATAAAATCTTCAACTTTATTATATCTAGGATTTGTATTAATAGATTCTTCATTTAAAAATTCTTAAGTTTTTGATAAGACAGTTAGCATTCTTTCTAATCTCAATTGAATAGTAGATGCAGTAGCAACTAAAGCATGTCTCTTAATTTCAATATTTTTAGGTTTCATTCCTTTTCCACTTAATTAATACATAATTCTTGACAATGACATAGTAACTTCATCAATAGATTTTTCAACTTTTTTAACTTATTTTTCTTTTTCTTAAAGTAAATCTTATTATTTAGTGACTTCTCTTTCTTATTCATCTAAATTAATTTAAGCATCTAAGATGGAATTCTCTTATTCATATTTTAATTTTTTGATTTCAGCTCTCAATTCTTCATTTTGTCTTTCATATCTTTCAATTTCTTTGCCTACATATTCTTATATATTTTTTAATTCTTATTAATCTAAATCCATATTGAGTTTGTACTTCTGCATATCTTCTTAACTAGCTATGCTGGTTACTACTCTCAATTTTTAAAACATTTATTTCTAACATTATAAAATATTATTTACTTTTTTTTCTAATTCTTATTGAATATCATTTTTTTATTTATTAATATTTTATGTAGCATTTTCAATTGCTAATTTAGCTTTATCTTTCTATTCTCCCTTCTTTTTTTTTTCATTTTCTTCTTTAATCCCTATAATTTTCTTCTCTCCTTATTAAACAATTTCTAATGCTTATAAATCACCACATTTTGATAATTCATCTTCTAAGATTTCTTCAAGCATAGGATCAAATCCTCTTTTTAAACTTGCTCCAAAAAAGTTTTATTAATTATGAAATTCACTTCTATATTTGGCTACTATTTTTGACAATGATTCTAATTATTTCTTACGACTCATCATACTCTATGATGAAGCTTCATATTATTAATATTTGATTTTCAATCCATCATAAGTAATCTAACATTGTTTTTAGACTTCTAAAAGTAATTTTCCTTATTTTAATTATTCTAATTACTTCTTTTTCCATACATATCTCTAAGTTTAGCTATTTCATATGTTTATTTAGCCATCTTTTCTTCTTACATTTATTCCTTTTAAATTAATTCTTCAATTGATTCTTTGACTTCAGTATCATCATTTTATATTGCTAAATCATTTAATAATTCATCCATTCTTCTACTCTTAATTATCATCTATTTTATTTCATATAATAATCTATCCTTATATAATCGCTATTTATTCAATTATTCTTCCTTTCGTTCCAAAGCACCTTATATTTTTGGTCTTGATTCTAAATCATGTAAAGCTGTAACGATTCTTTTATTATATAAATCATGCAAACTTTTTTATTGTTCATTTCCAATATGAGCATATAAATCTTTATAATGATTTTACACTAAATCTTCATATTCTTTTTTAATCTCCTCAATCTGTTACTATTAAGATTCTTATAAAGGTTTAGGTTTCTGTGTTTTGTCCTTATCCTTTTTTCCAGGAGCTATATATATATATTAAATATTATAAATACGTAGTAATTTAGTAGTTGCCTATTATAATGCATCTCGAAACAATTCAATCTTTTTTACTTTTGAAAGGGATTTTGGAGAATGTTAATGTCCTGGTTATGAAGTCTTTTGATTCACACTTTTTGAAGCATTCTAATTATTGCCCAATTATGGCAGTTTTGAATTAGAAGTTTAAGTCTTTTATGGCTGTAACTGATTTATTCAATTATTACATACTTCCTTTTATCCTTTATTAATTGTTTGTTCTGGTTGTTTCGAAACATTTATTTTAGGCTGCATCAATTATACTGGTGCTGTGAGATCAAATGTAGAACCACCTCCATCCATTGTTTATATAAATTATAATTAATACTAATTGAAATTGTTTGCAAATTTCTAAACTCATTATAATAATATATATCCTTTAAATAACTTAATTAATTATTCACTCTTTCTTAATTAAAATCAATATGATTTTTGTAATCTTTTGTAATACAATATTAAAATGAATTCATTATGATTTTTGAATATTTATAATAAAATTTAATCATTAATCCATATTAAATAAATATGTATCAAAATTTTATTAGATGTCTAAATTAATCTATTAAATGAATAATTAGAATTATAATTTTAGTACTTAAGAAATAATTTGAGGATTTAAATATTTCACATTTGATTTATTTTAGATTATAATTATTATAATAATTAATAATATAGATAATGGCTTCATAATAAATTAGTATAAAATATGGATCCCATAGAAAATAAGTTTAATAATCTTAAAACTTTTAAGATTTAATTGAATTTGCAAGACAAGAAACTTAAATAAGAATATTGTATTAAATACAATTTATAATATTAAAGCTATATATAAAATTATAGAGTAGTTTATGTAGAAAATTAATAATAATATGATGATGCAATTTATAATCAAAATGTGACAGAATTTTTTTTAGAGAATGATATTATAAATAGTGAAACCTATTTAGATATTTTTATGAAAATATTATTTGCCAATAATTAATGTTGCAATTAAAATGAATATCTTTGTGCGATTTGTTCTAATTATGTGTAACCTGAAAATTATTGTTAAATTGTAAAAGAATGTCTTTTTGAAATGCTGTAAAATGAAGAGTTTTAAAAATTGTAATTTATACTGTAAATTATATAGATGCTAAAAATTATTTTAGAAAAAAGTTTAAGAGGTTGATTCATTCTTAGAATAATTTATTAAAATAAATAAAAAAAAAAATAATAATATTTCTATCATAAATTAACCAATTAGCAAAATCATATAAGGTCCCTAAGAATTAAAATATATCAATATTACCATACCTTCATTAAATCAAGAAATTTCTTTATTTATATAGTAAAACCCATATTCAGATCCACCTACTTAGTAATTACCACCTTAATCAATCATCATTCCTTAATAAGAAATAAATTAAACATAAGAAATAAATAAATCCATTAATAATTTTAATTAATCAAGTAAGATTTAACCATAATCTTAAATATAATAATCATCTAAATTGTTTGATTAATAAGAAATTAAATCTGAATTAGATTTTTCAATTTATTATAAGTTAAAAGAAAACCAAAAATTAGAATTTTACACTGATACTTCTGCTATAATATGGATATCCATCAAAAATAATGGAAAAAAACGTTGGCCTGATGATGTTTAAATTATGCAACTTAAAATATTAAAAAAAAACTGTATATATGTTTCATCACTAAAACCTAATGAAGAAAAATCTGTAAAACTTTCATTTCAAACATCTGATGTATTTTATTTTATTAACAATTTAGACTCCTGGGGAGTAAAATTCAGAATGGGCTCTATTTTATAAGGATGATAATAAAAAAGAAAAAAGGATTGGATCTATCTTCAGTATTAAATTTAAAGTTAAGGATTAAAGTTTTGAAAAAAAGGTTTTAAAATATGCAGATTACATCAAAGCCAAAAATATATGTAATTTGAACAAAAATGAAATATAAGAAGAAGTTTTAAAAATATTATAGATTTAACCAGATTTAAATCGCGAATAAGTATTAAGTTAATTTGAATAGTAATATAAATGATTAATATTATTTTAAAATCAAAATTTAGTGTATGAATACATAAATTTTAAAATTAGAATTGTATTTATATAATTTAATAATTAATCTTAATTATAAATTAGTTCTATACAAATTTATATTTAAAAAATAAATGTTAATATTATGATTTTTTTTAAATAAAGGTAGAAATCTTCATTTAGGTTGTTCAAAATAAGCTAAAATAATTTCTTCAATTTAATTCTCACTTCCATACATTTCAATAAATTCAATAGCCTATTCTAATGAAATTTCTGCACTGTCCATCAATTACTTTATTTTTTATTCCTTCATTTAATCCTAACTATTTTTAACAGTAGTAATTATTAGTGATATTTTTGGGCCAAAATATTTAATTTAATTTTATTCAATATAAGTCATCTATTATAATAATTATATGATTATTACTTAAAATTAATTTTTAAAATTCTAAATTTCATAATTTGGCATCTAACAAAGATATTTTAATTTAGCTGTTTCTCCTGGATTGATATCATGTTCTAACTTATAATTAATTTATTAATTTACTTCAATTTTAACATTTTTAAAATGTCCATTAAGTCCCAAAAGTGCTACTTAATTTTTTTACCAAATAATGTCACCTTTATTGACCATTTCAATTTACCATTCAAATTTTTCATTTACATTTTTAGATATCATATAGTCATATTTTACTATTTCAATTTTATATCTTGCTAATAAAGGCTTTACATTCTCATTTTATAATATTCCATGATATTACAATCTTTTATCAATTCTTTCAATTAGAAATTATTTAAATTCTTCAGAATAATAATCTAATACCTAAAACTCTTACTTTTCAATTTGTTTGATAATTCTAAATTTACATATTAAAATATATATACTCTTAAGTTAAATTTTGTTATTGTTAAGGCTGATTATCTTCAATGATAATTTATTATTATTATTATTTCTAATTTAAGAACTCATCTTTTTATAATTATTGAGGTTATTGAAGTAGATTCATGACTGTAGATAATTAAATAGTAGATTGAACAATTACACTCTAATTTAATACTAAAAGATCATCATTGGTTAGTTTAGGATTTGTGGAATCTTTAACTAAAAATTTAATTGATGGACAATTCATCTGATTTTAGATATCTTTGATTCTATTAAAACAAGTTTAATCTAAAATTTTAAATGGTTCCATTTCTATTAATATTTAAAAAGTTTACAGGGATGCAATGTTACATATAGATCAAATCCATTATTTAATTATTAAGGGTATAAGATTTATATAGCATTTTTGATTTCTTCTAAGGTTTAATATTTTGATGAGATTTTGTGGGTTTTTGTGTTATAAACTATTTTAATATTCATTATTAATAATGTATAGTATAATTTAATAATAAATATTGAAAATGTAGAATATATTGATGAATATATTTATGCATATTTAGAAATGAAAAATATAAATATAATTATGAATATTTCAAAAAGAATAATAAATTATTTTTGTGTTGTAGGAACAGGAAATAAATTAATACCTCAGAATACAGAATTCTAAAAATGTACAAAATATCATTTTCATACATAGAACATACTTTGACATCTTTGGAAATATAAATAAGTCAATTAAGTGAGGATATTCCAATAAAAGATAATGAAAAATGGGTTGATCTTTGTGGTAATAAACAAGTGTGGTTGAGATGCATATATGATCAGAATTCTTAACCAATTACATCTCTAACAATAAAAGAATTAAAAGTTGAAGATAATGAATTAGTATTTGAGTTTTATAATAATACAGAAAATACCATTAACAGAAGACATTTATCCTGTGCCAATCAAACGTAAATTCGATTAGATCACACATCAATTTAAGGGAATAAATAATGGGTATTCCTTATATTAAGGATATTATGATATCTCTTAATACACAGATCAATAATAAAAAAAAAATTATCATTTAGTTCTATGTTATAAAACATAAAACTAAAACAATTATTAGTAACCTATTTGTGACATCCAAATGATATTGGCAGATAAAATAGATAAGAAGAAATACACATCTTCATTCAGTGACATGAGACTAGTAATTCCAAAAGATTTTCATGCACTTCAATTTCCATTAAGCAATTTTCGTTTTATCATATTCAAATAAAGTAAACCTACTAAACTATAAAATTTATTTAAGAATAGTCCCCATTTAAAGTAGCATACATGCCAAAAATAATAGATAGATATCCTCTAGTAGATCATCATGATAGTCCATTATCTCATATGATATCTATGATACCTATGGTAATTATAATTTATAATAAATATTAGTTTTGTTTTCCATAAGGCATTTATATAGAGAAAAGTGAAATAGATCCTATTTCTAAAGGTTAATAAATCTTCAATTTTGTATTAACATCAGAAACTGGAAAAAGAACTTATTGTATTTGTTTGATTTTTCATGAAATTATACCCAAAGATATTATGGAGTAATTAGGACATATAGATAAACAATAATTAATTTGTTATCCAAAATCATTATGTTTATTGAGTTCATATAATTATCCTGAGTAAATGAGAGAATTAATAAAATATATTTACAGATGTTCACTTTCTAAAAATAATATTCCAATTGAAAGTACAATATGTAATATCATAAATAAAATAAAATTTCCTTAACAGATTTTTGAATAAGAAAATATATGCTTAAAATATGTATTACCATCTTATGATATCTGTTTTTATACTAATTACAAATATCCTGTTGGATACAATGAGGCCTTGGAATGTTTATTTAGATTATTGGATATTAATAGAATCATAAATATATATTGTGCAATTTTATTGGAGAAAAAGATTCATTTTATATCAAATCATTTATCAGTTCCTGGATTAGTAATAGATGCATTTTTATAATTGTTATTTCCATTTTAATTTACATCTATTTTAATACCAGTATTACCTGATAGTTTGAGAGGATATATTGAAGCTCCTGTACCTTTCTTAATTGGATATAGTTAAAAAAATATAATTGAATAAAATCAACATACATAAGTTGATAGTTTGTATGTATATTTGGATACTAATTTTATTGTAAATTGTGAAAATTTAACTCCAATACCTGAAAAAGCATTAAAGAAATTAAAATCTAGTTTAAAATCTTTTAATAATTTATTTAATGATGATTATTCAAAATAATACTTAAAAAGAGTAGATTAAGCTTATCATATTTATATGGATGATGACAATTATGATCCTGAATTCAATAAAAATATAGATTGGTATTAAATAAGAAATGCATTTTTAGAATGTAATAGTATTCTAATGAAACAATATAAAAAATACATTATTGCTAATTCAAATAATGAAGGTGATTTTACTGAGATATTTAATGTTCAAGGTTATTATGATCATTGGAAAAAAGATAAATTTATATAATAATTTATGGAAACAAGAATATTTCAATATTTTATTTAAGAACGTACAAAATTCAGTGAAAATGAATCATAATACTAATTTTTTGATAAATATATGGATAGTAAGGATTATAAATTGAAATTCATGCTTCCTAAATAAATTATTGAAATTTAAGTACCTGATGAAGATTAATTAACAGATTCAATTTATAAATATGATAAATTTCCATAATTGAATCATGATCTTATGAAGGATGATTAAACAGATGATTAAGAAATTAATTAAGAAATTTTATAAGAAGAAATACCTTAATTAGATTAATAAAAATGGCCAAGGTATATGCTTGAAACAATGTATAAGATATGGTTTTTAATTTTTATTGTTAATGTAAGAAATAATTAAGATAACAAAATATTTTAATAGATGACTGAAGTAGCTATCTTAGTATTAGAATATATGAGAGAGAAACATTTAAATTTAACTGAAAAATTATTTAGATATGTTTTAGAATCATGTGGATATTTTTAAATGGATTCAAAAGCTTTATATTTAGTTAAGTTAATGAAAGAAATTAAATTAGAAGCATCACCAGCTACTCATGGTGTTTATTTCTAAGCTGTAGCCTAAGCTATGAATTAAAAAGGATTACCAAGTGATCAATAACAAATTTCAGGAGTACTTTAAGAAGAAGTAATCTTATTATAAAGAAATGATGGACAAAATTCTTATACTAATTCTGTATATTCTCTACATTCAAATTGTCCAATTTGTAAAAGGAAATTGCATTTTGAAGAAATATTAGATTCATATAGAAAGAGTCAATATGAAAATACTATTGAGTGTTTAAAAATAAATTAGGGTTGTGGATAATCATTTATTCCAAAAATATAAATTACATTCTATTAAGAAGAAAATCCAATTGAGGCTGAATTATATGATATATATAATCCAATATAGATACTCAAAAATCTAGAAAATATTGTTAATATTAAAGGAGATACTTTCTTGTTGAGTGACTAATTTGAAAAATAATACAAGAATTTATATGTTAACATTATATTTTATATCAGATTAGTGAAATTGCCATATTACCATTTGGTAAAAATATAAGATACAAATGAACTTTAAAATCAAGTTGATTAAAGTATCAAGAAATTACAAATGAAGAAATCATCAACTATATTCTAAAGAGTAGCATAAGAATTTGATTCATACAGAGGAAAGGTATCTTAATAAGGAGATTCATCAGGAAACTCAAGTTCTAAATTTAAGTAAGATGATTATTCTACAGCATAAAATTATGGAAGTAAATATATGAAGAAATTGTTCTCATCACTTATTAATGATTAATTTTCACTACAGAATAAAAGATAAAGTTCAAGCAATTTCTAATCATTGTAATAGTTTGATGAAACAAAAGCAGAAAGCCCAAAATGATTCTATAATAATTTATTATTTAAAAAATGCTTATTGTATAAAATTAAAAGAATCAATATACTAAATACAATATTTTAATACTTTAATATTTTAAATTTTTATTAATAAAATAAGGAAAGAGAATAATATAATAATAAATCAAATATAATCTTAGGTATTTTATGTATTTTTAAGAAACTTAATAATTATAATTAATTTTATATACTTATATAATTATTATTGTCTAATCCCTTTTTAATGAAAAATATTTTTAATTAAAAATTTATATATTTTATTTTAATCTTAATATTAATATTAAATAATGATGATAATTTTAAAGGATATTTAAATTAAAAGAAATAAAACTTTTATTAGATTTGAAAGAGTTTATAAAATCGAATTTAATGAATTTCAAAAATGTTTAATTATTGAATATTTCTAATTTAGAATTTTGATGATAATAAAGTATGTTTTCTAACATTAATACACAATTTTTTATAGTTCAAGTTCAAGATTTCAACACATGATTCTATTTTTACGCAATGATTTGAGAAATTATATTGCTTATTAAGGAGATTTATTAGTTTATATTAGTTTTTTCTTTAATCTTTAATTTGTCCGTTCTTTTTTTCCATTTAATATGGATTTTATTATTTCTAATATACTCATTATTTATTATTCCTTCTCATGTTTACTTTGTCCTTCTAACAAACTCATACATTTCTTAGCTTTTAGTTATAAATTAACTTCTAATGGAGTTTAAAATTCATTATTTAATATTAATGTTTATTCTTTTTATATGATTGAAGATTCATCTTTTTAATCATTCACTTCACTTAGTGAAACTATCTCAAAAGGCATAGGCTTATACTTCATAGGGTTATCATATGAGGTTATTGAGGTTAATTTATTTTTGCTAATATATAATTATGGAAAGGTTCTAATGTAGGTTTATTGCTTTAATTAATTAATTGATTCCTTAAGACTATAAAATTTAAGCACATCCTCCATATATTTATTATTATTAATTATTAAATCAACATGATTTTCATTATTTTACTAATAAATATTCAATCATCATAAATAATTAAATTTTATATGTTATTCTTATTGAACATAGCATATTAATTTAATAAATTAAATATCTTTAGTAAATACATTACAAATGGATAACTAATTGTTGATAAAGAAATAATGGCTAATTAAGTCAAGACCAGAAAGGATTGAAGATATTTATGAATCTGATAAAAAAGTAAAGTGAATTAATGAAAGTTTTAGGAATTAGGTTCTGGAGCCTATGGTAGAGTTTTCAAAGCTAAACACAAAGAATTAGGATTAGAAAGGGCAATAAAGATGATTCCTAAAAAGTTAATAGCATCTCCAGATAGATTTAAAAGAGAAATAGAAATAATGCAAAATTTAGTATTGAATTTTAAAATCAATATAGGATCATCCTAATATAATTAAATTATTTGAAAGTTTTGAAGATTCTAGAAATGTCTATTTAGTCATGGAGTATAAATATCTATCATATATTATAAGAATTTGTACTGGTGGAGAGTTATTTGATACAATCATTGAAAAAGGTCATTTCACAGAAAAAGAAGCTCAATAAACCTTTTTATAAATCATGTAAGCAATTCATTATTGTCACACTCATGGAATATGTCATAGAGATCTTAAACCAGAAAACTTTTTACTCTTAAACAAAACACCAGATGCTCCTATAAAAGTCATTGATTTTGGACTTAGTGTACTATTTCATGATAGTCATTACAAAACAGTAGATGGAAAGACATAAATGAAATCAAAGGCAGGAACTGTATGATTATTATACTTAAAATAGCCTTATTATATTTCACCAGAAGTATTAGATGGAAAATATGATGAACTTTGTGATGTTTGGTCAGCTGGTGTTATTTTATACATTTTATTAACAGGATTACCTCCTTTTAATGGAAGAACTGATGCTGAAATCTTGAAGGCTGTTAAGTCAGGTGTTTATAAATTAGATATTCCTTAATTTAATGGAGTTTCAAATGATGTTAAAGATTTGATTTAAAAGATGTTAACTAAACCTGATCAAAGATTAACAGCTGGATAAGTATTATAGCATCCTTGGTTGACTGCAGCAGAAATTCCTCATTCTATATTGACTTTAGATTATAAATCATTTAAAGGATTTAGTGCTAGCAATAAATTAAAGAAAGTATTATTCAAAAAATTGAAAATAGGTAACATTAACTTATATTGCATCATAATTATCAGAGGTAGAAATTCAAGAATTAGGAAAATTATTTAAAGAATTAGATCAAAATGGAGATGGAATTCTAACACTAGAAGAAGTTAAAAAGGGGTTGCATAATTTCTAATAGGAAAGTTGGGGTGAAGTTATTTAAATTTTGAAAGCTATAGATACTGATTGTAATGGAGTTATTAATTATACTGGTAAGAAATATATATATTAATATGATTAGAGTTTATTGCTGCAACAATGGAGAGAAACATGTATATGAAAAAGGAAAAACTATTATAAGCCTTCAAGATGTTTGATGTAGATGGAAGTGGTAAAATTAGCAGTGAAGAATTAAAGAAATGTTTGGGAGGTATCTTATATTATTTTTAAATAAGATAATGAAATATATTAATAATCTGATCCATCATTATGGTAAAACTTGATTAATGAAGCAGACTAGAATAAGGATGGAGAAATAGATTATCTTGAGTTTGTAGAAATGATGGATAAAGTTGATGCAAAATGATTTATATACAGATATTTATAAAATATATTATAATATTGATATAAAATGATTTAGTTTTATCATAGATAGCATATATTGCTTAATTAAAATAGATATTTAAATTTAAAAGAACATTCAAATAAACTTTAGAAGAGTATATTCAATTTAGATTTTATTTAATTATTAAAGTGTATATCTCGATCTCTTATTTAATAAAAGCAAATTCAATATATTTTAGTTGATTTTCTAAAAAATTCATATTTAAAATATTATTAAATGTTAAAAATTATATCTTTGATCTCTATATACGGAATTACTATAGTGTTAAGTGTGATTCTTATGATTGTTCAAAAGAAGATCAAACGATTAAGACATAATCCTGGATAGATATTATATGGCATATTATAATCACAAACAGTATTTATGACAATTTCATATTATAGATTTTAAGTATGTTTATGATTTTTAGTCAATTTTATGTTGTGGGTGAGTAAGAGCATTCAAAATATACAATTGTAATTACTGAGACTGGTTGTAGTTTGATTGCTGTACCATCCTTAATTGCATCAATGTTATATGTATTATTAAACATCTTATTAATTGCTAATCTATATTGTTAAATTTATGTAAAGAATTACAATAGTTTTAATTTGAAAGAAGAATTCATGTTAGGCTTAACATTAATAATAATTATATCTATTTTATTGGTTTTGATAAGCCAAGATTTAGGTGTTAGGTATTTTTTATAAAGTGACAAGTATTTTAGGAGATTGCAATTTAGAATCTGAGAATGTGTTTTCTGTTTTTTTAGTCTACTTAAGAGGCATTTTGATGATAATTTTATCAATAATATTGATAAAATTATAAAGAAATTCACCTGAAATATTGTAAACAGAAATATATAAGACGACTATGGATAAATTTATTAGGAAATACTTACATACCTATATTAAAGTGAATGTAAGTTATGCTTGGCTATTTATAATATCAAGATTGTTAATTGTATTCTATTGTTTTAATAATAATAGCCAATAATTTTGAATTATAATTAAAATTAGGAATAATTAATTATGATATTGTCAATTAGTTAAGGAGCTATAACTATGATCATGACATTTATTAGATTACATGAGCCAATTATGCATCGACATGTAAAGTATTTGTTTAGACCTAAAACTTGTGTGTTATAAGAGAGACTGCTTGATAAAAAGAATGAGCAACGTGAGGATTCTAAATGTTATCAGAATATTACTATTTAAACATAAGGACAAGATATTATTGGAATTAAATTGTATCAATAATAAAATAATAACTAATTTATATAATCCTAAGAAAAATAAGATATTATAAATTAAAGGCCTTTAGAATCTACACTTATTTAACAAATTGAGATATAAAATGTTATAGAACATAAGGGACATAATGAATTATTATTGTTATTATAAGCAAGTTATGAGATGTTAGAAGATTTTTAATATTGTTAAAATAGTGATATGACTTATTACTAATTCAATAAAATTTAATAACGTTTAATTCCAATAAAATATAATAATAATGATATATTAATAACAACTTATGGTTAAGATATTTTAAGTTTTAAATTAAGGGAATATTTTGGAATAAATTTAAAACAAATAAAAAATTCTTTAAATATTTCTCTTAATATTGATAATTTAAGATCATAATAATTACCTTAAGAAGGTACTCTATTTATTACTCATGACAATATGATTTCTATAGAATTTATTACTAGAGATTAAAAGAGATAATTAACAAAAGGAGGTGGAATATAATTATTATGGTAAAGATTCGATTAAGAATTTATGTGTACTCTTGGTATATTTTTACCAGTAATATTTGGTATACATTCATATTGTTTAAATGATAATTATTATACTTTAGTTTTTAAATTAAATAGGTTAAAAATATAATATCCATTATTAGATGAATTATGGTCTAATTAAATAATTCTAAATAATTTAATTAATTAAAATATAATTGGATGGATAACAATTGAAAATGGAATTTATAATAAAAGATTTTTAGCTTAAGAAGTAAAAGATGTGAAATATGATATTACATTTGATAAAAATGATTATTTATTAGATGAAAATGATAAAATATCTTTAATAGATATGATTAGACGTGATTATGTAAGTATGTAATAAATGAAATGTTCTTTTACATTGTAATTTGTATTTACAAAACACACATCTGAAAGATTAAATAGTATGGCAGGAAAAGAGAAATAATTTGATTAAGATTAATCAATAGCAATTAAAAATAAAAAGAAAACCAAAAATTTGATTGGTAACATAGCTTCTTTCGAATTAAAGACTAATTTGGGTTTTGTCTAAGTATTTTGGGATGATTGTTGGAAATATTACTAATCTGATATTGAAAAACTTATATAAGTTATTAATGATAAATTCTGAATATTTACAATATATCATTTTTATTTAATATATATTTTATTATCTATGGCTAGGCCAAAATTATTTAATTTGATATTATGTAATTAAACCTTATTTTCTTTATAATAATAATCTATTAATATTCTCTTAAAGATAAATTAAACATAAATATGAATAATTAGACTCAAGAAATAAATTTATAATTATCAATGTTATTATTTAATCATTTTAATATGTTCAATAATTGGATTTGGAAGCTTAGATGAAATCTATTCTTCTCAACATTGAGCTTACTGTGTGTTCTAATTCTTAAATTTAGTGATAATATTGGCCACTTAGATTTTAGATTTCTTTTGTACTCAATCCTGAAAGTGTTCGATTCACTTTGATCAAATCAGCTGCATTCAAAGATGGAGTTTGTAGCTTTCTTTATCTCATACTGTTTTAGTCTTCTTTCCAAGTATTAGCATCAAAAGAAACAAAACTTTATGATGTAGATCTATCAAATTTCTTCCAATCTGATAAGGATGCTAAGTGATGATGTTAATTTATATCATGATCGACATGCAACTTCTTACTTTATAAGGGACTTTAATTTAATGACATCAAATTTTTGTGATCCATATGAAAAGTCTTAGCAATTTATCTTTACTTATCTTCTGTTCCATCCATTTTAGCTTAGGCAGTTTTGCGTACATAATTTCTAAACTCTTGCAATTCTTAACGGTTCATATTATTTGTATTTGTGTACGATATATTAGAATGATTGTACATTTTAAGGATTTTGAACAAAATAAAAATTTATTTATGAATAAATATCTAAAATATGCTACTCCATTTAATTAGAAAGATTTAATTTATATTATTTTTTAGAGAAACTGATATTTTTATATGTTATATTAATAACTATGATGTATTGATCAATTAAGTTCCTAATTCATATTTTATTAATTTAGAAATAAAATTCAATATTTTTAATAGAAATCAAATGTAAGAATATTTGGTGGAAATTATTGCATTTGGAAATTGTTTACAAATTAATTTAGATAAAAGTACTACAATTGGAGAACTTTATGGATTTCTAGAAGAATAATATCCAGAGTACTTCTATAATAAATTTAAATTAGTTGGTTTATAAATGAAGGTGGATAAAATTTAAAATTAATCTTCTTAGCAAAGAATTAAGTTTTAGAAAGAAGTTCAAATACATTAGAGAGCATTTTAATGAATAACAAAAATTGTAAGTTTGAATTGAAAGATCAAAAAAATTTTATGAATTCTAATGATTTTATTGATTCAAATGAAATTCGTCAAACACAAGTGCAGGCTCTGCAAAAATAGAATTCTAATAATCTCTAAGTTTAGAATACTTAATAATAAAGGAATTATTAAAATTAAGTATAACAATAATAAGTTGGATTAAACTAATAACACTTATCATAGCCTATATAATAAAACTAAGGGTATTAATAAAATATATATCCTCCTAATTAATAATAAAACCAATATTATAATTAATAAGTTATAAATTAAAATAATTTTCAATAATTAAATAATAATTATTAATAGGTTAATCCATAATTATACCAATAAACTTAAATGAATAATTATAAGAATCAAATTTAACCTAATATGTAAATATTTTGATATAATTTTTTTAGAAAAATCACAATTAAATACTAATAGAATTAAATTTTATTAGATGTTGATTCAACTCTTACACTAGATTAATTATTAGCACATTTCTATTAATAATTTTAAATAGATGAATAGATTGAATTGTATTATGGAAATATACTTTTATCTAAAATGGATCACAATCTAACAATTATTCAGGCAGGAATCAATAATTAATCAGTTATAGAATGTAGATAATCATAACCATAATTCTAATAAAATCTAATTACTGAAGTAAATCCATCGAAAACATCTTAACCAAATTCATAGTTTAGTCAATTCTATTAATAAATGTAATTTTAGTAAGCCCTTCCTAAACAAGTTTATTAATAAGGTCCTCCTTAACAAGTTTCTCATCCTTAATAATAGATAAATTAATTTTAATATTAATACTAAAGTCCTTAGGAATTCCCTATAATTGACATCAACTTTACCATTTTAGATGGTATTATTAATCGTAGCTTTTCAATGAAGGGCACTATATTGCTCACAATAAATGATTTAATTAATACAATTTAATAATACTTAGGATTGAGTAGGTAAATGTATTAATATTTTTAGTGAAGCTGCTGCAATTTAGATTTATTTAGGTAATATTCAAATATAAGGAGAAAAATTAAATTTTTCTCTTTAAATGTTATAAATGGTTAAAAGTCCTTTATAATTCACTGCTAAAGTAATGTATAGTGGAGGACAATGAACGCAATTTTATATAGATTTTTTTCAAAATTGAATTGGATTTATATTTTTTTTAAGTTATACATCAAATTCTAAATGTCTTTGAAGGATTTTTAATTACTCTCAAAATTAGGTATTCATTAAATAAACTAACAATTGATAGGGGAAGGCGCATACTCTTCTGTTTACAGAGTAAAACGATTGGAAGATGGTTATGAATATGCTTTAAAGAAAGTAAAATTGCAAAACTTGAATGATAAAGAGAAGTAAAATGCAATGAATGAGGTTCGCCTTTTAGCATCTGTAAAGCATCCAAATATAATTTGTTATAAAGAAGCCTTTATTGATATACAGAGTAATTCATTATAGTATACTAAAATTTGATTATATTAGTATAGTGATGGAATTTGCTAATCGGAATGACTTGTATCAAAAGATTGTGAATAGTAAAAAGAACAACAAGCAACTTGATGAGTAATCTATTTGGAATATTTTTATCTAAATAGTAAGAGCTTTGAAAGCATTACATGAATTAAAATCTTACATAGAGATATAAAAGTATAGATTTTTATCATAATAAGAGTGCCAATGTATTTTTATCTTAAAATGGAGATGTGAAATTGGGAGATATGAATGTTTCAAAAGTGGTTAAGAAAGGTTTACTTTATACTTAGACTGGAACTCCTTTCTATGCAAGATCAGAGGTGTGGAAAGATCAACCTTATGATTAAAAATCAGATATTTGGAGTTTAGGATGTGTGATCTATGAAATGGCAGCTTTAAAGCCACCCTTTTAAGCAGAAGACATGTAGGGCTTATATAAACGAGTCATTCGTGGATACTATCCTAGAATACCTCAACAATATACTTAGGGTCTCACAAATGCTATAAGATAAATGTTGTAGGTGCAACCAAATCTAAGGCCCAATTGTGATAAACTCTTACAATATCCTTCAATATTAAAGAGGTAAGATGAAATATTACAACTTGAACAAATAAGCAATGAACCTAATACATTATTGTTAACAATAAAATTTCCCAAAAGCTACCATTATTTTACATCTATGTTACCAAAAGCTTGTTATGATTTCGTTAATAGAAGGCAAATTAAATCTCTTCATTCATAATAAGTTAGCCCAAATCCTAGATCGATAATAAGTGTAAATGGAAATTATGAAGATGTAACTAGTTAAAAATCAATTCATAAATAATGTGTTAATAAACCCTAAAAAGAATTTAAGATGATATTGGATTAGCACTAAAAAGTATGAAAAACTGCATTTTATAGCAAATTCGAAAACCAAAAATGAAAATTAGACACTATAGACACTAAAGTTAAGAAGAAGTTAGTTTATTAGAAATAATAACCAAAAATAATAAAAAATCTCATTAGAAAATAACAAGTTACCAATATTATAAGAATTATCTCCAAATAAATAAAAAATTAAGCATTATAAAATTAGAAATTAAAGTTTACCAAATTGTAATCTACTACTTCCACTTATTCAAGCAAGTGTTTTAAAATGAAATATTATAATTTAAATTATTTATCATATGATTCATAATTCGAATAGAAATCCAATTACAGATCCTTATTCTTTAGAGGATTAACTAGCTAGAGAATTATAAAAACGTAAGGTTGAAGAAGAGAAAAAAAGAAAAGAAATAGAAAGAATTTGTGCTGAGAGTGAGGAAATCAAACTACTTAAATAAAAAGTTTAAACTGCATATGTGACAAAAGAGAGAACTTAATAATTAGCTGAATAGTAATTGAGAAGAATTTAAGAGTTGGTAATTATAGTCAGTTATATTTTCAAAATAGAAATAAGAAAGTGAAATTGAAGCTGCAATTCTTGAAAAATTGAAAAGAGAACAAGAGTAAGAAAGAAATAAAGAAAAATATAGACTTTAATAAAGACTAGAGGGAAAATATGTATTTGAATTCATCATCATCAATAGACATTATAAAAATAAATGAAAGAACATGAATAATTAAGAGATGAAGCAAAAGAATAATATAATTATGAGAAGGAATAAGTTAATAGAGTTATTCAATAATTAATTAATGAGGATCGTAGATTTTTAGAGGATTAGGCAAAAAAAAAGAAAATGGCTTTTTCAGATATGTAAAATGCTTTAACAGAAAAAGCAGAATTAATATTTAGAATAAAATAAAGGGAAAGAGAAGAGAATTAGAAATATTTAGATTTTATGAAAGAAAAAGATAGATAAGCTCATGAAATTAAAGTAAAAAAATAAGAAGAGAATGCAGCTAAGTAATAAATCTTAATAATTTTTTTAGAGATAAGATATTTTAAAAATTAAAGGAAGAAGAAGAAAGAAGAAGATAAGAAGCAGAATTGTTGACTGAACTTAGATTTTAACTCTATTAAGAATAATATGATGCTTAATAAAGATAAAAAGATATTGATGAAGCAAATAAAAGAGAATTTTAAAAAAGAGAAATGTAGTAGGCTGAATAAGAAGCAAGATTGAGAAAATAAAAATAGAAGGAGGAAGAATAATAAATGGAAAGAGATTTTAGAGATTAAATGATGAGAAAGTTTGCTGAAGATGATAAACTTGAACAATTAGGATAATAAAAACGAAGAATGAAGGAAATTGAACATAAAAAAGAAGTTGAAAAATTATGGTAATAGAAATTGGAAATGTATTAAATGGAAAAACAAAGAGAACTTGAATAATTAGAAAGAAAAAGAAGAGAAGAGGCATATAAATAATAAGTTATTGAAGAAGAAAAAAATCGTATTCTTCAAGAACATTTATAATAAGTTGGAGAATTCATTCCAAAAGGACTCCTATTAAAATAAGGAGATACTCAATTTATTAGGTAAGGATAATCAAATGCAAGTTATTAATCTGGTTTTAGAATATGAAATTATAAATTTTAAATATTTACAATAAATAAATAAAAGGATTATGTTAAAAATACTAATTTTATTTACCCTTTTATTCAAAAAATACTAAAAATTCTATTGTATATAATAATTGATTATATTTTAAAGAAGTTTTAGTATCTTTCAATCAATAATATAAATTAATTAGTCTGTAAAATGAAAGTAGAAACTGATTCAAAAAGATTTGATAAAAAATATTTATTAATTAAATAAAATCCTTTAAAAAGGAGATTAATTATAAAAAGTATAATTGGAAAAAAAAGTAAAGCAAAACTAATTTGTTGAAAAGAATTAAGAATAAGAATATATATTCCAAAATAATAAAAAATACTATTGAGAAAATAACTTTAGATTATTTATCAATTATCCTTTTCTTTTGAAGATTTAATGATAGTTTATTATTATTAATAATTTTGATGAATCACTTAGAAATGAAACCCATTATGTAAAAGTATCTATGGTATGTTTAATTTAAATTTATAATTAAGCTTGGACTTATAAACAGAGTGCATTTTTAAGAAGAATTTATTATTATGATAAATTTATTTAACATTATTTTTGTTCCTACTCAATAAAGTATATTATAATCAAATTATTATTTTAACATTTGGCCAGAGCTTTATATTTAAAATTCTTTAATTTCAGGTATCTCTTCATATCCAAGACCATTATTGAAAATCATTGTTTTTTAAAGAGATCTTTTCAACATATCTATAAATATATACAATTTATTAATACTTGTATTGATATAAAAATGTTCTCTTTTATTTTTCACAAAAGCTATTGCTTCATTTAATGGAATTTGAAGGACAGATGATAAATATATTACTGCAAGGGAAGGTGCTCTACCAATTCCTGAAGTACAATGAATGTACACAAATTCATATTGATTTATTAGTTTTTTGAGAATTGATACAGCTTTAGATATTTTTTTTTCAAAATCCTGAGGATCCATATCAAAGATTTCAAAATTCTTCATATAAATATTGTGTTTCTTATAACTAGATAATATTTCATCCCAATCTACTCCTCTATGATATACATCCAATCTTGTTTATAAATTTAAAACAGCTCTGATTCCATTGTTACTTAAGATGATTATATCTTATTCATTTTATGGATAAGGACCTATAATAATGTTTTCATTTATTTGAGTAATAGAGAATTGAACAACGAAATTCCAATCTAATTTATTTAATCTACCAAAAGACTCATAATAAAAAAACGAAGGTTCCTTATCTGAAAATGAATAACCCATACTAGTTTCTTTATTACATTTTTATTGTTTTTCTGAACAAAATGATCCATTCTTCTTTTTTTGAAGTCTCTAATGTTAACAAGCAGTTAATAATTAAGTTTTAATTTTGATAGGAGATTTAGCATATTGATCCTAAACTTATCGAAAAGATCTTAGATCACTTGATTTCAAATATCTTCCATTACCTCTTTCCCATATCATTGAACCTGTATCATCATTTCTTATGACATAAAAATATCTAAATGAAAAATTCATTGAGTCTACTATGAAGGAGATAGACCATTGTTACACTGTCTCTCCGTTTACTAATATTACTGAATCGAAAATTACATATATCAATTTTAGATTATTATTTCATTAATACTGGATGAATCCATTAACCTAATTACTCAATACTTCCAATAACCATCATTCTTTATTTTTCAGGTAAATTGTAATTTAATTTCAATTTAATTGTTCTATACCCCCAATATTCACCTTTAATAATTAATTATAGTAAATACAATTAAAATATTCAGACTTTGTCTCATTCTAAATCATATGATTAGTGATAACTCTATTTTCTCCAGGTTCCCATAATGTATCATTCATAGTAGGATTATCATAATTGTTAACTATGAATTTGTACTCAATCTTAGAATATTTAGATCGATCTATTTTTATACAAATTGTCCACTCATCATTCTGTTTTAAAATACTATTCAAATTATACTTCATTCCATTAAAGTCGTAGTCCTTTGGTAGGGACCCAATTGCCAAGAATACTGCAATCTCCAACAATATAAATTGCTTTTCCTGGTTGAGTATGATAGTGAATTTTGAAATACACATTAAAATATGGCATTGGAAGCGTTGCAGTTGTAGATACTGATTGCTTCTTCATTTAATATTTCTTTTGAAAATTAATTTATTATATAATCAAAATCGATCTAGATCTTCCTCGTAAAATCTGGAAAATCAAAGGAAATAGTATAAATTATTTTGGGGAACACAATCCTTTGATTTAGAAAATTAGAGATTGTTAGATACCTATATATTGAATTTTTAAATTTCTTCTTCAATAAAATCATGAAATTAAGTTTATATTTGTATAACTTATTTTCTTGATTCCTACTTAATTGTAACACTTACTCATTATATATAATCAATCTTCTTATTATTTTTAATTAGAAATAAAGTTTTTAAAATTCCTTCTTGAATAATTTTCTTAAATGTAATTTCAAATAAGTTAATAATAAAGGCGACATCATTTCAAAATGAATAATTTTAGGTAAAGAAAGAACTGATATATCGCTAAAAATAAATAATATTATTCATTAATAAATAAATTCTGATTTTTAGAAAATTAAGCAAATTCTTACTTTAGAAGATATCAATCTAAAATATTTATAATAAATCATTCAGTTTTTAATCTTCCTTTATTAGGTTAAAGAAATTCTATAATAGTATGAGGAGCTATTCTTTTATCTGGATTAATGGTAAGCATTTCTCTTAATAAGAGTCTAATTTCTAAATCAACTTTAATTCCTCTTAATAAATAAAATTATAATACCTGAATAATTATTGTCTAGAAAATAGTCTAGATTTTTTATAACATAAGCTTATTTTTAAATAATTTGATCAAAAGATCTATTTTTCACAGCAAATAAACCTTGTTCAATAATTTCCTTATTATTTTATTTAACAATAATTTTATTTTATAACCAGAGAGGTATCCCATAAACTATTTCTAAAATTACACAACCCAATGACCATATATCTATTACCCAAGGTTTATAGTAATTTTATAAAACTTCAAATAATTTAATATCATAATCTTTGCCATTTTCATATTAAATATAATTTAAGATTTCTGGAGACATATATTCAGGAGTTGCCATAGAGAATTATGAGAGATCATCAAATATGAAACTACTTCCATAATCAATTAATTTGGTTTGAGTAATAATATAAGATCCATTAAGACATCTAGATTTTTTAATTAATATATTTTCTGTTTTAAGATCGCAATGAACAATCCGTTACTCAGTTAATAATATTAAAGCATGAGCAACGTCTTTGATAATCTTTTTTAGAATATTAAGATCTTATTTTAAACATATATATAATGGTTTTTAGATCATCTTGAATATTGAAATGATTAATTACTTTGAATACAATTTCATTTTTTATTTGTTATCCTTTCAAATCATAAAGAGTATTTTTTAAATTCTCTCCACATACTTCTGTAAAAATCCAAGTATCAGATCTTCCAATATCATATCCTAAATATTATACTAAACTTTTAATTCCTAAAGTTGACTTAAATTAAGGTTTTGGAATCCCATTATTAAAAAAATGAGATCCAAACCATATTTCACGTAAATAAGTTTGATTTGAATTGGATTGTTTTATTTATTTAATTGCAACTCTCATTTTTGTAGTTTTATGTTCTCCCAACCAAACTAATGAGAATCCACCTTTACCAAGAAGTTTGATTTTATGATATTATTATGGAAAATTATCAAGACACAAATCATCTTCAAGAGAATGTTTTTACTTATTATTTTGCTGTCTTTTACTACTATTATTAAGTATATTATGTTTTCTATCTGCACTTTTATTAGATGGAAATGCATTGCTAAATGATCTGGATTTATATTATTTATTAGTATTGTATGAATCTAAAATTAAGTAATCATCAATTATATCTATTCCTTATTCTGTTTTCTAAGTTAAACTATATTATTACAAGTCTTTTGTTTACTGATTTCTTTTTACAATTTATCACACTCAATATTGCTTCCTTTTCAAATTAATCAATTTTGTTAGATAATTACAATTTTAATTTTTCTTTCTTAGTTTTCTCAATTGAACTTTAACGCTTTTATTACTTTGTTTTTACATTATTGGGACTCTAATTCTTAGTCTTAAAAATACTATTATAAAGCATAAATTAATTAAAAACTAAAACCCATATTATTTCATGTAAGATATATATCTATAATTATTTATAAACAATTCAATCACAATAATTATGATGACTTTAAACGCTTCGACATGAATATAATGATATAACACTTCCCGACTGAAATATATTTTTATTTTAAAACTTAAATTTTACTTTTAAATTACATTGATATCAAATCATTTTATATTAATATTACAATCTAAACCTATTATCTCTTTCATTACTAATTATATCAAGAATCCTATCATTCTAAATCTTGTTAATGATATCATAGATTTACATTCTAAATTAATCATAAAAAAACTATCTATTTTAATTACAAAAAATATATACTTTTTATTTAAAATTCAAATTCTGAATCATTTTATGAATACTTTTATTAACCAATTAATATTTAAATTTATCTACCAATACTAATAAACAAATAAAAATCTATTATTATTTTAATTTTGTTTGAAATTCATTATTAATCTATTATATGAATAAATTTATTATAATAAATAAATATTATTAATTTAATATTATTATTTCTCTATTTGAGTACTAAACACATTCTTAAAAGCAATTCATCTATTAATTTTATGAACATACTTCCATTTTTAATTTTACATTTTTAATATTCTTAAATATATTTGTTAATTTATTGTAATTCTTAAACGCTACTCTAATTTATTAGATAAGTTAGAATTTTTTCAATATATGCTCAAAAATATTACTCTTTTATTAATTCCTCATATCTATTATTATTCTAATTCATGATATATATATAATAAAGAGTGAAAAAAAATTAAACAAATTTAATAAAGATATTATTAATTTATTAGAATATCAGATGTCACCATTACCAGAACCAAACAATAATGGAATTTAAACACCTGAGAATAGAGAAGTAAGTTTAATTTAAAATTTTAGGTTTTCAGATTCATTTATAAGAACAAAGAATATGATTGTACTGAATATGTTCCAAAACACCCTGCAGGAAAAAGCTTCTTTGATAAAATGAAAGATGAGAAATAAGACATCACAGAATATTTTAGGTATATTTATTTTGTATATTTTAGATGTCTACATTCCAAGAAGGCATTGAAAATATTAAAATCCTAAAAGGTTGTGCGTAGTGATCTTAAGGAATCAGAAGACAGCAAACGTTATTCTCATATCAAGAAGCAAGTCAAAGATCTCTATTAACCTGATTGGACCATTGAAATCCTTCTTTTACTTGGATTGAGTCTTGGATTATATCTTGGTGTCACAACTGATTGGTACATTGCTATACCAACAATTGCATTAACTTAGATAGTGGCTGGGTATTTTATATATATAATATCTAACATTTAGATGGTAAGGACACTCAACAAATCATAATCGAAATCCATTATTATATAAGTTGTCCATTCCTTATGGTATAATTCATGGATTCTCTGCAGATTGGTGGTAATTCAAACACAACAATCATCATATCTTCACAAATCGTATTGGTAAAGATGATGACATAGATCACACATATTAAATGTGGTAATATGGATTCCTATATTTAAAGTAACTATTTATTTCAATCTTAATAGATGGAAGTTTGATTCAATCATAGCATCCTATAACAAAATTGATATTATCTATGTGTTACTCCATTAGATAATTGTATTCTAATAAAAAATTTGGATCTATTTGGTTGCACAATATATTGCAGGATTTTTCAGTGCATGCATTCTTATTGGTAATCATGAAAGAGAATATAAATTCTATAAAAAAATTGACAAACCATTTATTGAACATTAAATCATTACCTCAAGAAATTATGATTGGACTGGTATATATAATTTATATATTTAGATTGGTTATCCAATTTGTTGATGGGAGGCATGCAATTCTAAACAGAACATCATTTATTTCCACAAATTCCATTTTATAGATTGCCTTATGCAGCTAAAATTATTAATAGGGAATTAAATAAATTTGGATATAAGATCCATGTTGGAAAAATCTTGTGATATATTAACATAAAACAATATAATTTAAAAATGAAAATTTAAAACACAGATAAGTATTAATCAAATATACTTTTCCTCTATTTCTATTTATTTTAATTATTCTATCTCTTCTTCAATCCTATCAAAATTATGAGAATTCAAATTTTATTTAAATAACAATCCAAATATATTTAATATTAAATATAATATTATATTCAAATAATAATTATAATATTTTTATCGATTTGCTGCATAAATGATTTTATATATTATTATATTTATCAAAGTATATAATAAAATTTTAAATACTAAATCTTCCCTTATTTTAAAATAATATCATTCTTTTTCTTTATTATTTTCTTGTTTTACTCAATTATTGGAGGATTACCTAATTGGTAAAATACTACTTTTTGAATTTATCATTTCTTTGCAAATAAATTTGAAAGTGAAATACTTATATTTGATCTTTGATTGATCTTTATAATAATTTTTATCTTTCATTTATATTTGAAACATATTCTTAAATTTTAAATAGTTATACTCTTATTTACTAAGATTATTTAAACTTAAATATAAAATAATTTAAGATATCTTCATAATTATATAGTAAATTAGGCTTGATTAAAAATAAAAAATTATCTGATTTATGAAATTACTTCATTATAAATTGGATGTATTATAATGATGTGTTTTTGTGGAATGTAATAATTCTACACATAAGACATTAAATAAATTAAAAATATAAAATAGACTATATTATATAGTTTTATCTCAATCTTTTTTAGTTTTCTTAAGATTCAAATATCGAACTTCATTTTCTTCATCTTGATCGTTATAAAAAGTAAATGATTATTTTCTACTTCTTTGTCCTTCTGCCTCTTATACTTAATCAGATTTTTATGGATTAGTATCTAATTAGATATCTTATTCAGATTTTGGTACATTTATTAAATCAGATAAACTCAATTTCCTATTGTTTAAATACTTTGAAATTTTTGCCCTGGTTTTTTATGAGATATTGAATACATAATAAAATGAAAAAAGGACTCATCATTTCCTGGTCTTGATTCTACATTTTTGTCATTATTCAAATTAGTATGATTATTTAATTCTATCTGTTTTGATTATAATGGATTTTATTATTCATCATTTTGATCAATTTCAGATATAGATTTATAAGCATTTTGTATCTATTAAATTGCCATTATCTATCCTTTTTCTTGATGTAAATTACATATTTCTTTAAGAAGTTCATCTGGTAACTGTTAGATATCTGATACATCTTAAAGTTTTTTTTGTATTTTCATTTATTATTACTAATATTTTGTGACTTATTCCTTAGTAGGATTATGAGTTTGCAAATCAGGTAAATTAAGATCTAAAATACCTTATTATAATTGTGATTTTATTTATTATTATTATTAATTAGATTCCAATTACATAGACTCTACATTTATTTGGATTTCCTCATCGGATACATCTAAAAATAAGATTATAAGTAAATACCAATAATAGAATTATTCTTCTATTTTATTTGCATTTATTCTTCCTCAAAATTTTAATGAAACATTTTATTTACAAAGATTTCTTTGATTTCAGAACTCTTCAATCCATTAATTTATTAATTAAATTCTTTTTCCAAACGATTGAAAAATTTCTAAGCATGAGATCTGAAATAGATATCATTTGTAAAGATACCTAATTTATGCTCCACTTCTTGTACCAACATATTCTTCTACTTTCTTCCAATTTTTTCCATGTAAACTCAATGCTTCTACAAATCTCTAATGTTCTTCCTTTACCCACCTACCTTAAACTGCTTCACCCTATACTATCACTTAATTTGATAATTGCTACTTCACTTTCATCCAAAGATTTAGATTACTTCCTTTTATTAAGTTAAGCCATTTTAATTAATTTTTATTAAAATTCAATTCAAATATGTCGAATTATTGCTCTACATAAATTTACATGTGATTTGGATTCTAAAATATATTATAAATATAGTAATATTGTTAAAATAAATTGTATCACAATAAAAAGATGATCAATTTAAACAATAGTTAATCATGGAATTCTTTTACTATGACAATTTTATTTTATATCCTGATAGTAATATAAAAACATATTAATAACAATTAACTATTTATTATATAATACAGTATAATAATAATGGAATAATTTGAAAATATATATAGACAAATAATGTACTTAATTAATTGCATTTATTATTTTTATTAATTTAGTTATTATAGAATATATCTTAATATTAAATAAATATATTTTAATGAGATTCTTGCTTGATATTATAATTTATAATTAATTATTATAATTTAGACATAATAAATAAATTTAATTAAATGATTGCAGCATTATTTTAAATCAAAAGTGTTTAGTAAAAATTGAAAAAAAATAATATATTATTTTGATAAGCTTAAAAAATACTAAATTTAGAATTATTGATTTTTTAAAGCATTTTTAAAATTAATTTAGGATACATTAAGTGAATGTATCTATATTCTAAAATATTCAATTATTTTATTCATGGCAAGTAAATATGAATCAAAAATCATACTGATCATTTGCAAAGTTTATAAGGTTTCTATCCAATAACCTCTTCACAAGATGGACAATAATGTATTATGTCTCTGCATTCTGAAACAAAGCATGGAATCCAAAACAATGGCCAGAATATCATTAATATCAAGAAAGTAACAATTAGGGCCCCACAACCATATTATTTTTCAATTCTAGTGATGACTTATTTTTCACATTTTTGACAGAACACTTTGGTTGGTTGTTCTTAGTCGTTAGCATTCGTTGGTAAGTTTTTACTTACATTTAATATATTTATACACTCTCTATTCTAGAATACTTTATTCGATTATTCTATCGAAAGAATAATCTACCCGACTTGGACTATATACAAGTGATTTTGATAAATAATTGCTCTATTCATTGAGAAAACCTATCGAAGTGCTTTGGGATATAATTATCTTAGGACTATTTTCCTTACTAATATTTAATTATTTCGTTGTATTAGCTCTTTAGAATTCAGACTTCTTATTCATTTTATTTAAATATATTTAAATTCTTTATAAAGTTTTAAACAACTTAAAATAATCAATCATTGTATCTGAATATATTTACTACTAATTTGTATCTATTTATATTGCTATTAGATTATACAAAATTTGAATATAAATGATTACATAACTTAAAAACATAAAAATATTATCATAATTTAGCTTTATTATCTAAATTTACTATAATTTTCCCTATGTTTTTACCTTAAAATAATCGTTTAAGTGTTATAGGAGTATCATTTAATTAATTATATTCTTCTTAAAAGATTTTCAATTTTTTTTATTGAAATTGTTAAAATAAATAACCAAATGCAGCTTGAATTCTAGTATAAAAGAAATATTTACTTATTTAATTCTTAATTGAAAGTAATACCCTTCAATTTCAATTACTTATAAATTATCTAATTAATATTACTCAATCCTTATCATCTTTCATTATAATTTGAAGAACTCCACATAACGCAATCTTTCTAATTTTTAATCATTATTTCAAGCATTTACTCACCAAAATTATCAAAATAATAATCAACACTATTATTTTTAATTTATTTATCCCAATCATACAATTTATAATTGATAATTCTTATATTAGGAAATTACATTTATAGGAATATTATTTTTTCTTAATCTCCTGTTAATCCTATAACATCACATTCCATATTTAATGCAAGTTAAATACAAAATAATCCTGTTGCTCTAGCAGCTGCTGATATTACAACTCTCTATCCTTTTTAAATCTTACAAAAGTCAATCATCCATAATATGCTGGTTAGCCATTTAATATAATTGTAAGTAAATTTGAGTTTTGTAATTCACATTTTTATATCATTTATAACATTTATCTTGGAACTTTTATTAACTATTTCTATTTATTAGATTTATCATATAAAAAATGAGTTTGTAATCTAGCAGGACCAAAATATATATCATTTGAATTATCTACAGGAGAACTTAGAGTAAATGCATGTATTATTTCATCTTCTTATAATGCAGGTAAATAACTAATAAATTTAGAATATAATAAATTACGTTTTTGCTTCAGAAATCCATACTCTCATTATAGGATCAATAGATTTTAAATCTAGTTTTCATTAGTAATAATTATGAATTTGGAGAATCTAATTTCTAATCTATTAATTTAAATGCTTATTCAAGTTCATTTATATTCTTTGGAGCCTTTTACTAAAGAATTAATGATTATTTTTACATTTATTTATAATAATCTAATAAAATATTTTTATATTCTTTATTCTAATAATTTGTTTTGTAATTTTTCTTATGAAAAACTTTTAGATTAATTAATTTATTATGATAAAAGTACAAAATATAATTGAAGTTTGTTTTAATATTATAATTTGATTGGATAATATAAATATAATAATGTATCTTTATATTTTATATTAAGTTAATTAATTTTAGTAAAAATAATATATATATTGATATTTATTATAGAAGATTAAATAATCAAATAATTTTAATTTCACTCAAGTCTAACCAAACAATAAATATAATATCGGTTAAATTAATTTTCATTGAATATGAAGAGTTTGTTTTCAAATTTTAAAAGGTCAATTGTCCTTATGAATAAGTGCAAAGAACTATAATTATAATTTATAATACTTTTATCCCCATCTTAAAATGAAATTCCTTTATCTTTTCCTTAAACTGCTCCATTTTCAATTTCACTATGATAAATACATTTATCATTAAAATTCATATATACACCATGACCTTATGTTTAAAGTTATTCTCCAGTAAGAATCAAACCATTTTTTTCAATTGATGCTCTCTCCATTGCTCCTATACCTATTCCTACATAATCATTTTATATCTTAACAATTTCAAATCTAATTTAACTTCCTTCTTTAAGTAATTAATTAGTCATAACAAAGGAAGGATCTAGAATGAAATTTTAGATATACATCCTTCTAAATGTTTTGCTTTTTGATTGACAATTTCAAATTTAGAAAGTTAATCATAAGCTTATGGCATCTTAATGAATTAGGGTTTTTCTGTTATAGCAATAGGTATGGCTGCAGTTTGAATTTAGGATAGTTTCTTTTTTGGTGATTAAACTTATTGAACTGGTTAAATAGATTCTTATTTTGTATCTGCACTAATTAAAAGAAATAAATCATCTAATTCTTTTTAAATTTGAATTTGTAATTCACAATATTGAGTTGTTTGTAATTCTAGGGTTTCAGAAATGTTATTAGGTAATGCTTTGACTATTAAATCTATAGCTCTTTCATTTAATAATGAGTATTCAGAATTGATAAATTTTGATGCTGCCTCAATCAATTCATATTTTTCACATTTTCTTTATTAAATATATTTGTAAATTTATACTTCTAATATATTTCTTATTTCTTTTGTAAATATTCCTAAATGATTTGAAATTTAGATTCAATAATTTATTTAGTACTTGTAGTGATTGGAAATTCAGGTATGACATCCTTTAATTTCTTGGTGAGTTATCCAAGACTAGAGGAACTATGGCCTTTATGATAATCAAGCTCTTTTATAGATTAAATTAATCGGGATGATGCCTAACAATTTGGTGCTATACAAATTCGAGTAGAGGGTATCATAATTAATTATTAATAATTCAATAATATAATGAATAGTAGCTCAAAAATACGAAAGGGATCTCGCAATATGAAGTAGAACAATTAATATAATCAATAGGTACAAGAAAATTAGTCATGATTAAAGAACTCATATAATTAATGAACTTACTAAAAATGGAAAGACTTTAAAAGAAGTAAATATATTAATAATTTATCATAATAGGTATCTGAAGAAACTTAATTAAAACCATCTACAGTTAAGGCTATTCTATAAGTCTATTTAAAAGAAGGAAGAATAGGAAAAAAATCAACCAGAGATAGAAAAGTGAAATTACTTAATACTACTGTAATCGCATTAATAGACAAAACTAAGTAATATTTTATTTTTAATCTAATTTTTAATAGAAATAGTGAATATGCTATTGAAAATTTATAGTTCATCCATCCTATGATTAGAATCAATTAACAATCATCGGAGATTTCTCATAATGGTTAAACTTTGACTGAAACTTAATAGAAATTAGATTAGTATTCAAAATAGCTTGTGATGATGTAAGTAAAAGATTTCTTAAGAGAAAAGAAATCAGAGATAGTTGATTAGTTGGCTAATCCTTTAGCAAAATAAAATTTCTTAAATTAATTAGCATAATTTGAAGTGAGTGAGTAATTGCCATTTCAAGAATTAAAGAAAGAATAATTATCTGCTGAAGATGAATAGTTTGTAGAGAAGATAACATAACATTTAAAATCCAAAGTAAAAATCTGATATAAATAAATAAATAAAATTTTAATAAGATCATAATTATTTAAGGTTGTAATTCTTAAATTGAGATTAATTTATTCATTCTAATCATAAATAATTACTATTCAACATTTCTTCAATTCTATATTTTTTTTATATATTAAATTTACAATTATATTTAAATTGAAATATCTTAATTTATCAAGATTTATCAGTTAAAATAGTCATCAACTTGAATATCAAAATAATATTCTATTAAATTAATTCTCCTGTATTAATAATCACTAAAATATAAATGGATTAATATTACTAATTTTTATTATGAAATTTATCTTTCTTAATTTTATATTTGTAAAAATATATTTTATATAAGTTATTAATAATATGAACATTTAAGTTAGATTATTTGAATTTTAATCAAATATATTATTTATTTATTCTTTTAGTTGATATTTAAATCAATTTATTATAAATTGGTATGAAATTGTTCAATTTGTAAAAGTGATATAAAATCAAATCCAAGATTTTTATAAATCTTATTTCAATATAATTTGTTAATACTGTTAATTCAGAAATCTTTTTTTTAACTTCCTCTAAGTATATTTTATATTACTTCCTTGAGAAAGACTTTACAATTACATTCTATTCACAACTAGAAATCCCTTTCTATTTTAATAATAATAAAATTATCCAATATTAAAAGTATTTTGATTACAAATTCTATAATTCATTTCAGACATTCTAATAAATATTAATAAGATTTAGAATAAGTAAAAATTGTTTAAAAATAATATTCTCATTAATAAATTTGCTTAAAATCTTAATAAAATCATTTTTAGAAAATGAAATAGAGAACTATTCCAAATAGTTAATGATTGAGTAATATATTCTATTCTTAATCTTTTTTAAGATTTCGAAATAATTTTGTTGCATAAATTATAACATTTATTATTTATGTTAAATTATATTCAACCAATACTTGATTTTTCATTTTATTTATTTTTTGGAATCTACTTTTCAGGTCCAGAGGAATATGAATTATATTATAGAATATTTGCAGTTTGTAAAATACAATCTTATATAATTAGGTGCTTGCTTATTCTACATATTCATTTTCTTTCCTAATAAATTCAAATTATTTTAAGTAAATTCTTAACTCTTATCAATTGGAACAGGAAGTGTTGCTTTAGCCAGCTTTGTTCTGAGTATTTATCTCAGTTACGAAGACTAATTTTTTGCTTATTGCTATTGGTCAACGTTATTGATTAGTTGTGGAATTGGCACATTCTTGGTTAAAACAAAATACAAATCAGAGTGAATTATTAATAAATAATTATATACATCAATGTCTATTCTCTCTTAAAATTATAAGTCAAAAGTTAAATCTAAAATCAATTATATGATTTTTTAATATAGTAAACAAAGAATCCTTATTCTTTAGAAACCATAAAGAATTAATGATAAATATATTACCTAAATTACAAATAATAAAATATAGAATATTATTTGTAAAATTATAATTGTGTTATTAGTTTATTATTAAATGCAAAATTGATATAGAGTATCAAGATTAAATGATTATAGATTATTAATATTGATTTTATGATTCATCACAAAAGCAATGCATTAATAGTTTACTCAATTTTTTTCATTTGATCCTCTATATAATTTAAATCCTCTTCATTTATCTCGAAAGTATGAAATTTATAAGTTTTATTCACAACATCTTTAGACTATTACACATTTTTTAAAGTATTACCTTAAGATTCATAATACAAACAGGTTTATTTATGTTTTTTGCTTTTTTAGAATAGAATTGGTTATTAACTGACCATTAAAATTTTTCAATCTAACATTATATAATTAAAGTAATACTTTTTATCCTTATGTTCTCTTTTTAATATAATAGGATAATACTCTATCTTTTTCAGTTAACCATGTTTAATGTAATTCTTAAGATGATATACCCTATAATAAATATATTGATTTAATACATATTGCTCATATGTTTGCTCTGAATCATTTTAGATGAGATCATCAATCAACTATTAAAAAATATCTACATTTTAAGAAAATGTTTCTTCATTATAATTTCCTTATTCTTTCAAATACTCTTTAAGTTAATCTAGAGTAACTTCTTCTTAATTATCTGTATATTTCATAATTAAGACTCCACGAAATATTGGTTTCATTATAATTATAATAATTTAATATATATTTATATTAATTAAATCACTTAAACTATATAGAATTTTGTTGCTTGACAGTTACTATACTTGATATTTTTATTATTCAATTTCATTTACTAATCACTTAATATTCATCATGATTAACATTCAAATTGTTATTTAATGATATTTAATGATATTTCTTTCTAATTTTAAATATTATTTATATCTTCAATTTCAATATTTATTGTAAATTTTAATATATATTTTCTATGTTTATTCTAAGTAATCCTTTATTTGTTTTTATTAATATTGTTATATGGACTTTATATTTTAATTATTCTTATAATTTTTAATCTTGCATATTTTATAGAGACCTGGTATTTTCTATAAATCATAAAACATCATATGCAATTAATATGGAAGGATGGAAGAGATTAATATTACTAATTTCATAATAATCTCAATATTAATTATTTTTTAACGTATTATATGATTATAAAATTTATAAAAAAATTTCCATTATATAATTATATCAATTGTTGATATTAAATATATGAATTTTACATTACCTAATTACTTAGGTTCTATAGTCAAACGAATTTATATTAAAGACATTAGATAAAAAATCATATCTATGAAAAAGTTGCTTTGAAATAATTTCTTAAGATTCTATTTTTTTCAAAGAATAATATAGCAATAAATAATAAGTTATAATCAATTACGTATTTGAGAATCCATTTAATTATTTTTCATATTAAGACTGTCAATTATGTCCTTAGGATCTATAAAGTATATTATATTCATCCTGCTGATGGCTTCTTGTAATATTTAATTCAATATATCTTTTAGTAACTCAGAGTTGTAGCGATGGACAATTTGAATCATCAGGAACCTGCATTAATTGCTTAGATAATTGTAAAATATGTGAGTCTACATATTAATGCACAACTTGTTATGATGGTAGATATAAAACTACAGATTATGATAATCATCCTATTCCTCATGATATATGTGAATCTTGTTCTTCATAGTGTAAGTAATGTAATGCATTTTATATATGCAATATCTGTAATGATCATTATTATTTAATTGGAAATTATTGTTCTGAATGTCATGCCTCATGTGGAAATTGTTAAACAACAGAATCTAATTGCACCTCTTGCACTACAGGATATTTGTATAATTCTTAATGTTTACCTTGTACAGCGCCTTGTTCAACTTGTATAGATTAAGCGACTAAATGTACATCATGTATTGATAGCAATAAAATAGTTATTGATTATAAATGCGTTTGTTTTGAAGGATAATATTTGGATCAATTTAATGAATGTAATTCTTGTACTTTTCCTTGTTCAACTTGTCAAAATACTGCTAATACTTGTAAAAGTTGTCAATTACCTTTAATATTAAGTTAAACAATAGAAAATAAATGTGAATGTTTAGAAGGTTTTATATAAATTGATTCATCTTGCTTATAATGTAGTGCTCCTTGTAAAACTTGTGAATTATCAGTTTCAACTTGTTTAAGTTGTATTGATGATGATAACTTAGAATTAGTGCCTTCAACTAATACTTGTATTTGTAAGACAGGATGGATATTTAATTCAAATAGTGTTAACTGTTTAAAGTGTAAATTACCTTGTTTAACTTGCATAGATTCAGTAAACAAATGTATTACCTGTAATGATGTTATCCATCAATCAGGTGATACATGTGCTTGTGAATCTGGTTGGATAATAGATTCAAATTATAATTGCATTTAATGTGAAATACCATGTAAAACTTGTCAAGTATCTACAAATTAATGTGTAACATGTGAAGATCCTAATCATATTTTGAATGACTCTTTTAATTGTATATGTAAACCTGGATATTATTCTAATACATTATCAACATGTCTTTAGTGTCAATTACCTTGTTATGAATGTAATAGTAATGGTTGCATTAATTGCATGGATATAAATTAAATAGTAGATTCTAATTTAAATTGCTAATGTAAAGATAATTACTATATGGATGGACTAAGTTGTTCTTAATGTTAATTACCATGTAAAACATGCATTTAATCACCAGATTAATGTTTAACATGTATTGATCCAAATTAATAAATAATCAATTATTAATGTGAATGCAAATCAGATTTTATTAAATAAGAACATTACTGTTGCCATTAAAATTGTTTAAATTGTTTAGGTATTGATCATTGTGATAAATGTCATAAAGGATTTTATTTAAATGGAAATAGCACTTGTTAAAAATGCATTTAAAATTGTGAATATTGTAATAATGAAATAAATTGTGATATATGTTAAGAAGGTTACTTTGTTGATTCTAATCAAGATAATTAATGTTTTTAATGTAATAATAATTGTAAAACTTGTAATGAGTCATCAAATCTTTGTTAAAGTTGTAGATCTAATTATGAAATTAATACCATAAATCATTCTTGTTAATGTTAAAATGGATATTATGAAATAAATTCTTAATGTTAACCTTGTATTTATCCTTGTAAAATTTGTTTAAATTAAGAATAATGTAAAGAATGTACTTTTATACTTAATTTAGTATTAAATGAATAAAATAAATGCTAATGTAAATAAGGATATTATTTTTATGATGAATATTGTTTACCTTGTGATTCTACATGCTTGACTTGTATTGATAATCCTTAAAATTGTTTAACTTGTGATTCTACATTATTTAGAATCTTAAAAGATAATTCATGTTTATGTATTGATAATTATTTCGAAGATGATAAAGTTTGTCTTCCTTGTAATTCTGAATAAGGTAAATCTATTTAAAATTGTAAATATCAAGATTCAACTGAAATTACTTGGACATATGGAAAATAATGTGATGATGGTAATGAAATAAATAGAGATGGATGTTCAAATACTAATATTGATTAATACTATTCTTGTCTTAATTTTATTCTATAAAAATCTATTTGCTTTTAATGTCCATCACATTGTATTTAATGTGAATTAAATCAAATTAACAATAAATCATTTTGTATTAAATGCCAATCTGGTTATTTTTTAGATAAAAATTAATGTGTTTAATGTTCAAGATATTGTTTAGAATGTAAAAATAAACCATCTAATTGTATAAATTGTAGATTTAAAAAAAATACAAATAATAATAAATGTTTTGATTGTGAAATTTCAAAGGGTTATTATATAGATGAATAAAATCAAAATTGTTATTCAAAATGCGGAGATGGAATAAAAACTGAAGATGAGGAATGTGATGATGGTAATAATTTAATAGGTGATGGATGTAATTCAATATGCAAATTAGAAAATTATTATATTTTTTAGAATGGAATTAGTATTATTCCTGTATATCCAATTCCACAATTATAAAGTGCAGGCAATTCTTAAATTTATTCAACTTATAGAAAATTTAAATTATCATATAATGTAGAATTATTAATTAATGATGACTTTTAATTAAAGGATTATATATCCTTATAAATCTCGAAAGAATAAACTGTTAAATCCATAGATTAGGAATTTGAATTAATTTAATAGATTTAATAATTAGATGAACCAGGTAAGGTAATATTAACTCTTATGATTAATATATCATTTACTAGAAGTTCAAGAGATGAAATCCTTATTATAAAATTTCATAATATTACTCAAATTTAATCCTTTCTTGGTTACCATCAATAGAATGTTGATATTCAATGTAATATACCACAACTAATTTTTATCGAAGAAACAACAATACTATAAGTTGAGATTACAACACGAAGTAATTCATATCTATTATATTTTCTGGGTGCAATGTGTTTAATTTCTTTGTTTCTTGGAGGGATTGATGTATTTTATAACTTATTAGATAATCTTTAAATGTTATCTTACTTTAAGTATTTAAATATATAGTATCCATATAATATGAATGTTTATTTTGAACTCTTTGGATTTGCATAAGTTAATTTCATAAATATATTACTTGAAGACTTGGATGTTTTAGATCCAATCATTGATTAAAATTAATTGAAAAAAATTCCAAAGAATATATCAACTGATTATCAAACTCCTCTATTATTAATCAATGTGTCAACCATTATAATTATTTGGATATCTCTTGGGGGACTATATTGCATCTCGAAGATAATACCTAAAATATTTTATTCTATTAAATTCAAATTTTATTCAGATTTTGAAGAAAATCCAATGATCATTAAAATCAGTATATATTATCTTGCAATCAAATATGTTGTCATTCATTTTTGTTACATAGTAACTTCAGAATTCTTTTATAGTGGTCTATTAAGATTACATATGACAACTGCTTATGAATACATATTAAGTATTATGCTATAACTATAATCTTTGGAATTATACTCTTAAAACGGATTCATCTCTTTAAATTCATATTTTGCTCTTATTGCTGCTGTATTATATTTGTTAAGCATTTATTTTATAATCTAATTATCAGAAATGAAAGAATACTCAATTAAATGTTGTTCTGTTAAATAAAAATATGGGTCTGTTTTTGAAGGACTAAATAAAAAATCAATTTCAAAATATTATAATTCAATTCTATTAATAAAGAAATTAGTATTTATGATTATATTAGTATTTACTTATGATTTTCCTATTTTCCAAGTATGCAGTATCACATTGCTATCAGTTTTAATGGGTCTTTTCATAATCATATTTAAGCCATTAGAAGATAGATATGAATATATTAAACAATTATCCTGTGAAATTAGCATAATCTTCACTCTCTTTTTCTTAATCATATTAGCCTTCAACAATGAACTTAAATTCTTTACCTATGAAACTCAGTAAGGCACAGGATGGGTTTGTGTGTTTTTTATGACAACTTTACTATGTATTCAATTAATTATTGATACAATTCAGTAATGGAAGTTCTTATATAAGAAATTCAGATTCATAAGAAAAGTAGTTAAAGCCATTTTATAAATCTTAAATCCTAATTAATAAATATAAGCCTAAGATTAAGTTTAAAAATAAGTAAAAGATTAAGATTAAGTTTAAAATCAAGTGAAAAATTAAGATTAAGTTTAAAAGTAAGTTGAAAAATAAGTTTAAAATTAATTTTAAGTCTAAAATCAAACATAAATCTAAGTTTAAGTTTAACCTTAATATTTAAAATGAAAGATTATCTTGATTAAGATTTGTCTCTAATTTTTATTATATTTTAATAATATTACTCATATCAATTTTTAGATATAATAGAAATCTAATTAATTGTTAAATAATTCTCTAAAGAATAACAATATCACTCAATCATTAAAATATCTTATTTCCTTATATTTTATTTGATCAATTTTTAAATTTTAATATTAATCAACTATAGTTGATTTTATGATATAAATTTGGTTTTTATATATTTTAATACTTTAAAAAATAATGTAAAATGCTCTCTAAAGATTATTAAAAAAAGATATTAATTTCAAATTATTTAAATTAAAGTTATAATATGATAAAGATAAATTTATATTATTAATAAAAATAGTCTTATGATAATGTTTCAATTATATTATTATTAAAATACTAAAATGTTATAAATATTATATTATATTATATA